>CAXKVY010006162.1:0-12748 GCA_964058915.1 Tetropium fuscum | reverse complement strand
AGGGTGAGAAGCAATTTTATAAAGCGATGCCAAATGTGTATTCAGAATGGTGGTGGTTACGTGGAAAATATTTAATTACGTTACGTGTAAATAAATAAAATTGTGTTACTCTATTGTGTTACTATATTAATATTGACTTTTATTTGTTTTTATTAGGCTTATGTTGTTTATTGTTATTACTCGTTACTGTTATTGTCACCTATATATTATTTATTTATTATCTCAATAAATGGCATTGTTTCCAGAGGTATCTTGATATATTTTTTGTTTTATAATTGACACCCGTAATGTGATAAGTTTTTAGTAATATCTCACGAACAGGTGGAGTGATTATGTGACAATTACACATTTTTGGATTCAGAAAATTAAGGACATTATTTATGGTCTAAAAATATATGGGGTGTTCCATTTAGAAAAACATGTTTTATTTTCCACCTTGTATATTTTACGAGATTTTTAATATCTGTTCTCAGCTTATAAATATTCATCAAAAACCGTGTCTACTCCTTTTTTGAATGAGTTAAATCGGCAAAGGATAAGTTAGATAAGGGGGGTGTCAATCTTAAGAGACTTACCCGGTACATCGGATGGATTCTTTTAGTGACTCTTTATGGAGACTTTCAGCTTTATTGTTAATGGTAAGTCCTTTTGGCAGTACTATGCATTAAAGTAAAAAGATATAGAAATTAAGCGCGCAGAATTTATCATCGTAATATTTTCATGGGGCCGCATTAAATAAAGCCATTCTGTCGACATTAATTGCTCCACTTCGCAGTGTACAGAGAGCATAATAAAGCCAGTAAATCAGTGATTATTCGCGGGCCAGCAATTTAATTTCCGAAATCCATGCCCCATAATTAGCAAATATATCACAAATTCAAATTAACAGAGTTTAATCGTGCCAGGCCCTGACGGTGGCATATCCGCCCTCCAAAACCTACTCTCTCGGCCTGCTGTGTTTTAACTTGTCCATGTTAATTTCCGAAGCCAGTGATAGCCCCATTTTACATAATTGAGTTATAATTGTTAAATGGAGTGTACGTTTTCAATGTTGTGCAATTTACATATATACCGGTCGCCAATCATTGCCGTTTAGAACTTTAAATTGAGTTTCATTTAAGATGTAATTAAGACTACCGGGTCAGTTTGTATGTAGATAGGGCATATACGCACTAACTGCAAGAATAACCAAGTAGGTATTTATATTATGTGCCATATGAGGTATTTTATAACACGTGTCTGAAATTTACAATTTTAACTTACACTTAATATATATATATATATATATATATATATATATATATATATATATATATATATATATATATATATATATATATATATATATATATATATATATATATATATATATATATATATATATATATATATTTATATATATATATATATATATATATATATATATATATATATATATATATATATATATATATATATATATAAATATATATATATATATATATATATATATATATATATATATATATATATATATATATATATATATATATATATATATATATATATATATATATATATATATATATATATTGTGATAAGTAATATTGGGTTTGTAGCATGAAGAAACACTTACCAGTCCTATAATCCTATATCTGGACATACACACGGAAACAAACCACTTAGAAGTCGTACAAGTTCTTTCACCTTCGTTGAGGATCTTCAGAGTGGTGTACGACCTGTTTCATTGATCATTTATACTTGAATTTAAAATGTTAATCCAACACTTGCAGTGACGTTTTATGACATCAGTTTTTGACGGTTTTTAATAATCATTAAATTAAAATATGTAATCGTAGTATTACATAGAAAGAAAAAAATTAAAACGATTTTCATATCAGTCCTAGACGCTTAATGTAATACACGTGTTAAAATTTATTAAAAGAATTTAAAATCATCAACATATTATTTTAATTAGGTAGCCTCATTTATCATTTTCCACATAATTCGAACGTTCTCACCAAGTCCCGTGTGGCAGTCAAAGTGTTTACTCATAGTATCTTACTTAAAGAACTATAACAACTGTATCTACAATATATTTCACGTATTTAAATTTGATAAGGTATAGTTTTTCACATTGATTAAACACACTCTTAAAAATTGCAGATTCAACTGATTAGCCTAAACACTGTCGCAAATAAATTAAATGCTACCTACTTAGTATTATCCCCTCGTATAGACCAGCGAACGTCGTCACTGCGAAGTTGAAATTGCCTTTCATTTGAAATATAATTAATGTAATGTTTCAGCAGGGCGAGGATCGGTTTTCCTAGTTCATTTTCTTCCTCGCTTAATTCCCCTAAATTAGCACCTTTGAGAGATTTAACACCTTTTGTTTAATTAAAAGCCTTCAATTATTTCGTACTGCTGAAAATGCTGAGATCAAGTAAATTACCTTCAGCCCTTAAATATTCAAATCATTAAGAAAACGTTTAATTTTCATTATACACTCCTGGCATTTGATGAAGGAATTTATTATACAATTATGAAATTAGCATAGTATACTGTAGATCTGAAATCGGAGACAATTTGAAATGCCAATACTTAGAACTAGCCTGATCAAATGGTAGTTTTTAGGTAACATGAGTCCGGTAGAAGGTTTCTCAACGGATTTATATGTTTTTGGGGTGCTGCACACGAATCTGAAGTTTTCTGCCTCGTAGCAGTGCCGCTTCAGGTCGAAAAAGTCAAAGAAACTCGAAGAGTATTACATTTTGCGTCGAACGACCTCTCTAACTTTCTAATTAGACCAATTTATAAGGTCGCCATCGTCAGTCGAAAAAAGGCAATTTTTACCAACTCCTGTGAAAACTGCAACAAACTCACATCGATGAGAAAGAGGACGACCCTCCGTTTGCTGCACCTCTGTCAGAGGCAGGTGAGACTTCAGAAGGTGATTTATGCGTTACTATAATAACTGGATGGCATTGCTTTCAGTTAAACCACAGCCATCACAGCCTGCCACTCCGAGTGCTGAAGAGCCTGAGTCTGGACCATCATCGTCCACTGAACATCCTACGCTCGGACCTTCCACAGTCCCAGACAAAGAGAGGAGAAAAAAATAAAAAGGACATTGCTATCAGGTATTTTCCATACATTTTCCTTCAATATATTTTGTAAAATTATCTTTATCTTATAAATATAAATATATTAAACGAGTACTTAACTATATTTTTGTAAGTGGGTAATTATTACCTACTTCTTATTACATCTACAAAATATTTATAAATCCTCAAGCTGAGGCAACTCTTGAAGGAACGTACGACAAAGTGTTGATTCCAACAGGTTGTGAAGTACATTTTTGATTAATGTATCGTAAAAAGAATCTGTCGTTAGATAACTTCTTCAGACGTAAGGACATGTATTTTCTACGCGTATCCACAGTATTGATAGAGAATCCTTCTTCCATAATTGTGAATTTTCGAGACGCCGGTCTTGGTATCTGATATAGAAATAAGCAGATATGCGCCCCTGTCTACTACTTCATTGATTTTCAAATTCGTCAATTCAGAGCAACTACAAGCACCAGACACCTAGTGCAACCTAAAATATTTCAAAGTTTATTATCTACAATGTCTAAAATGTTAAGAGATATTACCTTAATCATCAAATATTCTTTATCGCAAGCCCTTGTCAAAAATTCCTCCACCTGTGCTCTTTCCAATACCGCAGAGTTCTTCACTTTGTACCCTCTCGATTCACTCTTCAGATAGGTAGTCAGCTTACTATATTTTCCAATGTTGATGATTTTACGGACCTTTACAGCGGCCTTCAGCTTCGAGTACTTCGACCATATGAATAAAATTGCATACTTTTTCTTCAAATTTAAGAAATACGATAGCAGAAATTCCTCATTCTATTACCACCCACCCCCAGTTTACCCCACCCCCAGTCATTACCCCCCACCACCCGTTTTTCTTTCCATTAATTAAATTCGGGTAATACTTTTTAATAATGCTCCCTGCAATATTCAGTCCGTCGGTTAAATTCCCTGACAGAATTTAGTAAGATCTGCCTAGGAATATTTGTACATATATTTCTAAACAACTTGTAAATGATCCTCATTTTGAAAAGATCTCCTTTTGTTCACATAGTCTGTTAAATACCCCAAAAGGAAAAGTCCATTATTGTCAAATCTGGGGAACATGGTGGGCATTAATATTCTGAAAACCTCCCTATCTATTGTCCTCTGAACATCATGTTTAGAAATTCTCTGACTCAGTAGAGTGAGTTGCCGCTTGTTGTCTTGTTGAAAAACCAGATGGGATCTTTCACTAAACGGAATTTCATCCACAATTGCTGCAATTTCGTGTTCTAAAAAGTTCCAATATCCTCTAGCATTTAAATTTTGTCAAAAAAATAAGGTCCGAGGTCCGATCAGTCTTCCATTAAAAATACCACACCACACATTGGTTTTAAAAGAGTGCTACTGATTTCTACATTCTATTATAAAATTGGGATTTTCATCAGACCACCATCGACAATTCTGAGAGGATACCGTTACATTGGAGGTAAAAGTGGCTTCGACTATAAACATAATGTATTTTGAGAAATGTATGTTGTCTGCAATCTCACCTTGTATTAGGGCACAAAATTCAAATCTTGGGGCATAATATATTTTTTAACGTACTAGTAAATTTAGGTTTCCATGGGTGATAACGGTGTTTCTTTAAAATTTTTCTTATAGTTGTATTTGCTGCATTTGTCCTTTCCGCTATTGCAGCTTTGAAGTAATTTTACGCTCAAAAAACATCTAACAAAACATATTCTTCCTTTTCCACAACTTTCTATGTACAATGCATTTTTTTTAAATTATTGCTCACTGAACCGCTGCTCTTCTTGAATTTACATTTTGCCGACCGTCGCTTGGGAACGACATTTTCACGATGTCTGGCATTAAAAATTTCGACAGTAGCTTTATCTGTATGATTTTCGATTTGTGTGAAACTATCCACACATTTTTGTCCACGGTTTTCAACCCAGGGAAAACGTATGTCGTAGTATGGATCATCGCACAATAGTAGTATGGATCATATTCATGTGATGATTAATTTTACTTACCGCTTACTTAATTTTAGGTTTATTTATTGCTTTGATATTCAAGTTTATTTATTTTAAACTTAATTTATGTTTTATATTTATCTAATCATATTTCTTAGATCATTTAATGTAGTATTAATGCCATTTTTTATTTATATACGTATACTCATATTTTCCCATGTATTTTGTAAATACTTCGTGTATAACACACTAATAAATTATTATTATTATTATAAGTACTATTAAGTATTAGTTACGTATGCACAGTAGTTTCTGGAGTACCTGAAACCACTGCGCATGCGTAAATGATTTCTGTAGGTGCCCTTGCAAACTCTTACATCCGAGAGCAGCCGAGTTGTGCGATGATCCATACTACGACATACGTTTTCCCTGGGTTGAAAACCGTGGACAAAAATGTGTGGATAGTTTCACACAAATTGATTTTCGCCATGAAATAAAAATATTTCAATTTCTCTGCTCTTGTAAGCATGTTTACAAAATAGAAAAAATAATTCATATTTTGCTAATGAACTGTCATTTTGTTTTTACAAACTATCATAAAGTTTCTATAGCAACGGCATTCCATGGCTATTACTATTACTGATTGTTTTGCGTTAAGATTGTAATTAAATTATAATTAAAACAATTTTTTTAATAACAAAATTAAGTTTAATAAAAAAAATAGTTGAAAAACAATGGCTGCCTTTTTGGAAAGAGGAAAGTAATCCTGACAGTACCTCTTTTTCGATTAAGAATATCAATACCTAAGTAATATTCAAAGCCAACGACACATACGAATACTATTAGCACAGTATGCATTGCAATGTCAGACTTTATACTGCTTTGAAGCATTTTAAATGTTTTCAGATCAGTTAGTTATTGGATTTAATCAAAATCTTCGATAATATAAAAAATTTTGGATATCAAAATGTCGCTCAACATCGGCATATAGCCGTAAAATATTACGCATATAATTTCTTGGTGACATTTTTTCAAAATATTACCAATAAAAACCATTTTCTAATGATTTTTTTGGAAAATCAAAAATTTTACAGTTGCCAGATGTTAGCTGTCAACTTTGAATTGGTTAATATTAAAAAAAATCCCATAGAGTTCCAACTTTATGGCGTACAAATAATATCAGCGTTTAGACCTGAAATACCTAAATATCGGATACTAGAGTTATTCCACAGGAAATACTTACGTGGCGGGGCCACCCGGTATATAACGATCTGAGAGGTATGTTCCTCTTAATTATTTAGACTTGCACCTGATCTACGTTGCATCATCAAAGTCAATAATACTATAAGCAGAGTATGCTCGGCCCGTGCTGGCCAGCAGATAAGAGGGCAAATCAAAGATCGAAGCTTGCTGTGGCTTGACTGACAGGCCGGGCCGTATCGAGGGAAGGATACGAAGAAACGGGCTCTAACCAGCTAGGACACCTGGGGCAAACGATAACATCTATCAGTTATAATTAATTGTGTTTTTATATTTTGTTTAATCATTCTATTAGAACCGATCTTGGACTGGTATGGTTCATATAATACAATGTGATCGTACATTTTTTAAATGCCGATGCAAAGTGTTTTTGATTAGAGATTAAGAGGTTTTTGAAAGGTGTTTAGAGATTTTTGTTGTGCGTATCTCAGATAGATCAGATAGGTCATTAAGTTTGTCCAAGATTTCAAGCCGATATGTCAGGTGGTCATGATTTATTTTGCTAAACGCCCGGGGTATTATGCTGGGTTAACATTCATTAAACAATGTTGAAGTATGCCCTTACAGCGGGAATTGACACCGTGGAACTGTGTTGCAGCAAAAATTAATAACCCCTAAGGAAACTAGAAAAATGTAGGATTTCAGCTGCTTTATAATATCAGAATAGTTCGCATTTGCAACCATTGAGTTAGCATATAGAGAGAGGCAATCACATGATTAAAAGTAGCATCGTGCGGCGATACTACTTTATTATTACTATTAATACTTTGTTAATATTTTATACAATTTTAGCTTCCATAGGCCTATTGTTTCATTCTTAGAATATAATAGCAGCGAAGAAGTCTAATCAGACGAAAATACCACAATATAATTCACAAATATTATTGTTTCTGTTTATTTTGTAACTAATATTACTTCATGGGTATAGAGATAAGAATAAATAATTTTATATAAAAATATTGATATTATCTTTTGTTGATTCAACGAACTAATCCATTATATAACAAGAATGTATTTATATTCATCGAAATTAATCGAAATCCAAAGTAATGATATTTAGTAGGAAACAAGCAAGAGAAAGGTATGTGGAATGGGTTGATATTAATATAAAAATCGACCACCTTGAAGTAACAAATGTATCAAAAAATCTAGGTCTATATTTAGACTCAAAATTAAAATTTACAGAATATATTAACCATATTATTAAGAAATCTTTTGCTAATTTAAAATTAATTTATGCAAGTAAGGATATGTTAACAAAGAAAACAAAAAGGTTGTTATGTGAAGCTCTTGTGTTGTCGCATATAAATTATGCCTCAATTGTATATTACCCTTTCCTACGTCAAGTCGATGCCCAGCGATTACAACGGTTACAAAATAGTTGTATTAGACTAATTTGTGGAATTAGAAAATACGAATCGGTGTCCTCGAGTCTGAGGGAAACTGGTTGGCTTAATATCAAAACTTGAAACTTTTTCCACTGCTGTTGCTTTTTTCACAAAATGCTATTAACTAAGTCACCCCCTTACTTGTACAATAAAATTACCTACAGAACAGATGTGCATAACATTAATATAAGGCACAAATCAACGCTTACCATCCCAAAGCACAAGACTAACGAATTTCGTTCTGGATTCTCATATCGCATAGCTTCTCTTTACAACTCCATTTCTGATGATCTCAAGATACTGTCATACACAAGTTTTAAGATACGCCCTAAAAAAATGCTTTTTACGAAACATAATACGTAATATATAAATTTAGTTTTATCATATATGTTGTTGCTGCGTCTAAAATGATTAAATTAACTAATTGCTTATATATTAACCTATAACTAAATTAATTATGTCTAGGTTGCATGAATACATTTTCTTTTTTGGGTTGAGTGGAAGAACAGAGAACTTTTAAGATTCTCTGAACACTGCCCTTTATACCACAATTGTATATAATTATAATAAAATAAATCACTTATGTAATTTGGGTTATAATAAAAACGATTATTATTATTATTATTATTATTATATAGGTATTATAACAGGAGTATTTTTTAAAATAATAATACCTGTTAAGGGAGATATTTTTCTCCCGGGCGGCATCTAGCGCCGGTTGCCTGAAGCATCTGTGTCACGGGCGTACGGTCAACGTGTATTAACGGGTGCGCTCTGCGGACGGACGGTTACAGCATATATTTTAAAATTTTACTTTGTTTTAAAACACTGAGAATAAATCATTATTTTTAATTGAACGTAATTTAATATCATACATGTGTATACATATGAAAATGTGACAGAATTTGCTGTGTATGTATAAGACGTTATTCATCAACATAAGAAATAGTGTGTGATTAAAATCACAAGATTGACGTTAGCTGCGTCTTACTAATAGCGATAATATTTCGTACTCAGGTATGTTCTAGCATTTTTTAAGTGAAAACTGTATTAACGGGCATTAACGGGTGCGGTGTTTTGCGGGTTGTGGTAATACTGGCGGAAGGTTACAGAATATATTTTAAGTTTTCACTTCTATTATATTTTAAGTTTTCTACCCATGTTTTTGTTTTATCATTGTAATTCGCATATGCACATAAGATAAGTAGAGCCAATACTACTTTATTATTACTATTATTAATATTCTATATAATTACTTTATTGTTATGACAAATCCAAATACAATAATGTGTTATTTTTTTGTCATTGTAATTCGCCTATTCACATAAGACAAGTAGAGTTTATACCTTACTTGTAGCTTCGTATCCATCGCTTCGGTTTTTAAGCTTCTAGATAGTCGCTGCGGAAAGTGTCCTGCGCTGCGAAAAAGTCCAGCAACTAATGTCTAACCAATATCCAAAGGAATTAAACGAACGAAAGAATGGATTTTTAATCGGGCATATAGCCTGAAAAAGCAAGGACAAATATAAAATGGAATGGAGTCCAAGGAAAACTGGAATAACAAAGCCACTGCAGATAACATCGTTTCGGAGTAACTGCCCCTCATCAGTGCAGAGTAGTCTGATAGAAAGAACGAAAATATGAAAACCAAACGATAACAATTGGAAAGACATGTAGTGCCTTATTTGTAGCTTAGTATCCGTCGCTTCGGTTTTGAAGCTTCGGGCCAGTCGCTGCGGAAAGTGAAGTCTGATACAGCCACTTCAATCTATGATCTGTAAAAATACAATTTTGGTCAGTTTATTGTTCGACAAGTTCCTTTGAGAATTTTTTTATTATTATATTACGGTAAGTATTCATATAGGATTAATTCGTTGTTTTAGTTTATGTATATATCGTATACATGTTAATTAGTTTTGTTACAAATATTTATTTCAGTTTGAGGATCACATGTACTACTAGGAAGGGTGTTCTCTGTTTATTGTTCTTCGTAAATTATTATATAATATATTTATATTATAATACCTATATTAAAATATACCTAATTATTTTAATTTATATTATTATTTATATAATCTTTGGCTAAGTAGCGATCTCATCCTATTTATTTTTATGCAAGGAAAATTATTTAATAGTATAGAAAGTGTATGACAAAGAAAACTGATACGAATTTATCAAAATTACACTTCTGAAAAAGTAACTGAAAACCTCCGATCGACCCATGGCGGAGACTATTTATTTTAAAATAAGTCTTCTTGTCGAGCAAAATGCGACGTTGCCTTTTCTCAGCACGGCTATCTATAGAGTAGGTAGGTTGTGGTTGAGTTTTAAGATTTCGTGGTAACCTCAAACTTGTGTATTTTAATGACATTTTGTGAATGATCTCTGAACGCTTCATATTTTTTGTGGCTCGTTAACATTTTTTTAAATAAAAATATCCCTGACAAACCCAAACATTCTCCCTCAAATTAGATAAATGTAGCCACGGCCAAAAAAATAATTTAATTTTGAAAATACTACCACACAACCTTTTGAGATTCTCATACCAACAAACGTTATAATGCTCTTGAAAATGACGTATTCCTGACCATCGAAATAATTTCTGAACATTCAGCGATATTACGACGAGAGACTGGTGTTTCTAGTATACTGCAGACGAAATCATGTGGTGCATGATGTGCATGATGTGCTGCACTTACTTAATTGTTATCTAAGGTCAATTAGATCTGTTTATGTTAACGATTAAAACCAAACACCCCTCAATATTCAAATATTATTTATCAAACACTAACTATAATGTTCATGGAGAACATTAGTATGTTCAGGGAGAACAATTATAAATAGTAGACTAGGTTGTCGTTTTCTATGATTGTGAGTTCTCTGTCAAAACTAATGCCCCATAAAAGTATCACTGTGAGAATGGTAGGTATCGATAGTAAATTCAGGTATAAGCTACCAATTAAATAGCCTCAAATAGCCATCATTCTGAAGAGCCTCAATAAAGGCGAATGAACTTGTACAACTTGTAAATGATTCGCTTCCGTATATACGTCCACATACATAACGGGTAAATCTTATTTTTATATATATATATATATATATATATATATATATATATATATATATATATATATATATATATATATATATATATATATTGTGAAAAGTAATCTTGGGTTTGTAGCATTTCATTACATAGAAATAAGCAACTAGACGAATAAGAAAGAAAACACACTTACCAGTACTATATCTGGACACACATACGGAAATGAATCACTATGCATATGAAAACGAACCACTTAGAAGTTGTACAAGTTCTTTCACCTTTCTTGAGGATCTTCAGAGCAGTATACGATTTATTTCATTGATCATTCATACTTGAATTTAAATTACCAATACACCAACACTTGCAGTGACGTTTTATGACATTAGTTTTTGACGGAACTCATTCTTAGATTACACAAACCTAGTCTACTATTTATATGTGTTCTATTTGAACATATTATATATAAAAGCATTAGGCATACAGTTATCCAGAAGATGTTAAATGCCTAATGCTTTTATATATAATATGTTCAAATAGAACAAATATAAATAGTAGACTAGGTTTGTGTAATCTAAGAATGAGTTCCGTCAGAAACTATGTCACAAAACGTCACTGCAAGTGTTGGTGTATTGGTAATTTAAATTCAAGTATGAATGATCAATGAAATAAATCGTATACTGCTCTGAAGATCCTCAAGAAAGGTGAAAGAACTTGTACAACTTCTAAGTGGTTCGTTTTCATATGCATAGTGATTCATTTCCGTATGTGTGTCCAGATATAGTACTGGTAAGTGTGTTTTCTTTCTTATTCGTCTAGTTGCTTATTTCTATGTAATGAAATGCTACAAACCCAAGATTACTTTTCACAAAATAAATATGAATAGCAAAGAATTTCAAAGCTAATATATATATATATATATATATATATATATATATATATATATATATATATATATATATATATATATATATATATATATATATATATATATATATATATATATATATATATATATATATATATATATATATATATATATATATATATATATATATATATATATATATATATATATATATATATATATATATATATATATATATATATATATATATATATATATATATATATATATATATATATATATATATATATATATATATATATATATATATATATTCTGTCCGTGTGTCATTGAACTCCACCTAAATGGCTGGACTGAGTTTTATAATGATCAATATGATTCAAGAATGATTTTTAGCTACACTATTCGATCCGATAGATTTTTTTTTAATTAATTAAAATATCTATAAGTTAGGGTTGTTACCGGCGCGTTCGCCCTTTATTCTGAATCATCTGGTGAAACAACAAATTTTTAAAATTGATTTATAAATGACGGGTTCTGAAGTAACGAACATAAAACAAAAAACAGTTGAGATGAGCTTTTTTGAAGTTGATTGAAAAATAGAACAATAGGTCGGCCAGGGCGACCCATTAGAAATAAGGAATCACTGTAAGTACAAGTAAAGTTGAGTTTTGTTAATAATGCTAGAGTCTAATACATTATTAAGTGATATTTATTTTATTATTCGACACATAAGTATTTATGAATTAAGAAAAGTTTCCTCAAAATTTATTTGAGTCGTTCAGAATAGGTAAACTTAAGAAGGATCTATGTTGTAGTATTAGACATAGAAAAATAATCTAAATTTCGATGGGATAGAAAACAAAACAAATATCTTCCAGAATATTAAACAGTGTACCTTGGCCATATCAGGCTGTACAAAATTAACAGAAGTAATTCTGCAGGCAAAACACAAACAGCATTAATTCTATATCAATGTACCATTCAATCATTGGTTGTTTATGCTCAGCTGCACATGTAGAACCTAAAATTCCGTTGTAATTCCAAGATCTTGATAATAAGAATGGGTGGTACTCACAAAATAAAAACATTTATGTCGTCTCGTATGTTAATTTCTGGGGAAAGATATCGATCTTGTACATGATGTTT
>CAXKVY010006161.1:0-14655 GCA_964058915.1 Tetropium fuscum | reverse complement strand
TATGAATGAGTTAAAAAAATGCATACGTGTAAAAATTGAGGAATTAAACCAAAATGGTGATATATTTCAAAGGGTGAGAAGCAATTTTATAAAGCGATGCCAAATGTGTATTCAGAATGGTGGTGGTTACGTGGAAAATATTTAATTACGTTACGTGTAAATAAATAAAATTGTGTTACTCTATTGTGTTACTATATTAATATTGACTTTTATTTGTTTTTATTAGGCTTATGTTGTTTATTGTTATTACTCGTTACTGTTATTGTCACATATATATTATTTATTTATTATCTCAATAAATGGCATTGTTTCCAGAGGTATCTTGATATATTTTTTGTTTTATAATTGACACCCGTAATGTGATAAGTTTTTAGTAATATCTCACGAACAGGTGGAGTGATTATGTGACAATTACACATTTTTGGATTCAGAAAATTAAGGACATTATTTATGGTCTAAAAATATATGGGGTGTTCCATTTAGAAAAACATGTTTTATTTTCCACCTTGTATATTTTACGAGATTTTTAATATCTGTTCTCAGCTTATAAATATTCATCAAAAAACCGTGTCTACTCCTTTTTTGAATGAGTTAAATCGGCAAAGGATAAGTTAGATAAGGGGGGTGTCAATCTTAAGAGACTTACCCGGTACATCGGATGGATTCTTTTAGTGACTCTTTATGGAGACTTTCAGCTTTATTGTTAATGGTAAGTCCTTTTGGCAGTACTATGCATTAAAGTAAAAAGATATAGAAATTAAGCGCGCAGAATTTATCATCGTAATATTTTCATGGGGCCGCATTAAATAAAGCCATTCTGTCGACATTAATTGCTCCACTTCGCAGTGTACAGAGAGCATAATAAAGCCAGTAAATCAGTGATTATTCGCGGGCCAGCAATTTAATTTCCGAAATCCATGCCCCATAATTAGCAAATATATCACAAATTCAAATTAACAGAGTTTAATCGTGCCAGGCCCTGACGGTGGCATATCCGCCCTCCAAAACCTACTCTCTCGGCCTGCTGTGTTTTAACTTGTCCATGTTAATTTCCGAAGCCAGTGATAGCCCCATTTTACATAATTGAGTTATAATTGTTAAATGGAGTGTACGTTTTCAATGTTGTGCAATTTACATATATACCGGTCGCCAATCATTGCCGTTTAGAACTTTAAATTGAGTTTCATTTAAGATGTAATTAAGACTACCGGGTCAGTTTGTATGTAGATAGGGCATATACGCACTAACTGCAAGAATAACCAAGTAGGTATTTATATTATGTGCCATATGAGGTATTTTATAACACGTGTCTGAAATTTACAATTTTAACTTACACTTAATATATATATATATATATATATATATATATATATATATATATATATATATATATATATATATATATATATATATATATATATATATATATATATTATATATATATATATATATATATATATATTTATATATATATATATATATATATATATATATATATATATATATATATATATATATATATATATATATATAAATATATATATATATATATATATATATATATATATATATATATATATATATATATATATATATATATATATATAATATATATATATATATATATATATATATATATATATTGTGATAAGTAATATTGGGTTTGTAGCATGAAGAAACACTTACCAGTCCTATAATCCTATATCTGGACATACACACGGAAACAAACCACTTAGAAGTCGTACAAGTTCTTTCACCTTCGTTGAGGATCTTCAGAGTGGTGTACGACCTGTTTCATTGATCATTTATACTTGAATTTAAAATGTTAATCCAACACTTGCAGTGACGTTTTATGACATCAGTTTTTGACGGTTTTTAATAATCATTAAATTAAAATATGTAATCGTAGTATTACATAGAAAGAAAAAAATTAAAACGATTTTCATATCAGTCCTAGACGCTTAATGTAATACACGTGTTAAAATTTATTAAAAGAATTTAAAATCATCAACATATTATTTTAATTAGGTAGCCTCATTTATCATTTTCCACATAATTCGAACGTTCTCACCAAGTCCCGTGTGGCAGTCAAAGTGTTTACTCATAGTATCTTACTTAAAGAACTATAACAACTGTATCTACAATATATTTCACGTATTTAAATTTGATAAGGTATAGTTTTTCACATTGATTAAACACACTCTTAAAAATTGCAGATTCAACTGATTAGCCTAAACACTGTCGCAAATAAATTAAATGCTACCTACTTAGTATTATCCCCTCGTATAGACCAGCGAACGTCGTCACTGCGAAGTTGAAATTGCCTTTCATTTGAAATATAATTAATGTAATGTTTCAGCAGGGCGAGGATCGGTTTTCCTAGTTCATTTTCTTCCTCGCTTAATTCCCCTAAATTAGCACCTTTGAGAGATTTAACACCTTTTGTTTAATTAAAAGCCTTCAATTATTTCGTACTGCTGAAAATGCTGAGATCAAGTAAATTACCTTCAGCCCTTAAATATTCAAATCATTAAGAAAACGTTTAATTTTCATTATACACTCCTGGCATTTGATGAAGGAATTTATTATACAATTATGAAATTAGCATAGTATACTGTAGATCTGAAATCGGAGACAATTTGAAATGCCAATACTTAGAACTAGCCTGATCAAATGGTAGTTTTTAGGTAACATGAGTCCGGTAGAAGGTTTCTCAACGGATTTATATGTTTTTGGGGTGCTGCACACGAATCTGAAGTTTTCTGCCTCGTAGCAGTGCCGCTTCAGGTCGAAAAAGTCAAAGAAACTCGAAGAGTATTACATTTTGCGTCGAACGACCTCTCTAACTTTCTAATTAGACCAATTTATAAGGTCGCCATCGTCAGTCGAAAAAAGGCAATTTTTACCAACTCCTGTGAAAACTGCAACAAACTCACATCGATGAGAAAGAGGACGACCCTCCGTTTGCTGCACCTCTGTCAGAGGCAGGTGAGACTTCAGAAGGTGATTTATGCGTTACTATAATAACTGGATGGCATTGCTTTCAGTTAAACCACAGCCATCACAGCCTGCCACTCCGAGTGCTGAAGAGCCTGAGTCTGGACCATCATCGTCCACTGAACATCCTACGCTCGGACCTTCCACAGTCCCAGACAAAGAGAGGAGAAAAAAATAAAAAGGACATTGCTATCAGGTATTTTCCATACATTTTCCTTCAATATATTTTGTAAAATTATCTTTATCTTATAAATATAAATATATTAAACGAGTACTTAACTATATTTTTGTAAGTGGGTAATTATTACCTACTTCTTATTACATCTACAAAATATTTATAAATCCTCAAGCTGAGGCAACTCTTGAAGGAACGTACGACAAAGTGTTGATTCCAACAGGTTGTGAAGTACATTTTTGATTAATGTATCGTAAAAAGAATCTGTCGTTAGATAACTTCTTCAGACGTAAGGACATGTATTTTCTACGCGTATCCACAGTATTGATAGAGAATCCTTCTTCCATAATTGTGAATTTTCGAGACGCCGGTCTTGGTATCTGATATAGAAATAAGCAGATATGCGCCCCTGTCTACTACTTCATTGATTTTCAAATTCGTCAATTCAGAGCAACTACAAGCACCAGACACCTAGTGCAACCTAAAATATTTCAAAGTTTATTATCTACAATGTCTAAAATGTTAAGAGATATTACCTTAATCATCAAATATTCTTTATCGCAAGCCCTTGTCAAAAATTCCTCCACCTGTGCTCTTTCCAATACCGCAGAGTTCTTCACTTTGTACCCTCTCGATTCACTCTTCAGATAGGTAGTCAGCTTACTATATTTTCCAATGTTGATGATTTTACGGACCTTTACAGCGGCCTTCAGCTTCGAGTACTTCGACCATATGAATAAAATTGCATACTTTTTCTTCAAATTTAAGAAATACGATAGCAGAAATTCCTCATTCTATTACCACCCACCCCCAGTTTACCCCACCCCCAGTCATTACCCCCCACCACCCGTTTTTCTTTCCATTAATTAAATTCGGGTAATACTTTTTAATAATGCTCCCTGCAATATTCAGTCCGTCGGTTAAATTCCCTGACAGAATTTAGTAAGATCTGCCTAGGAATATTTGTACATATATTTCTAAACAACTTGTAAATGATCCTCATTTTGAAAAGATCTCCTTTTGTTCACATAGTCTGTTAAATACCCCAAAAGGAAAAGTCCATTATTGTCAAATCTGGGGAACATGGTGGGCATTAATATTCTGAAAACCTCCCTATCTATTGTCCTCTGAACATCATGTTTAGAAATTCTCTGACTCAGTAGAGTGAGTTGCCGCTTGTTGTCTTGTTGAAAAACCAGATGGGATCTTTCACTAAACGGAATTTCATCCACAATTGCTGCAATTTCGTGTTCTAAAAAGTTCCAATATCCTCTAGCATTTAAATTTTGTCAAAAAAATAAGGTCCGAGGTCCGATCAGTCTTCCATTAAAAATACCACACCACACATTGGTTTTAAAAGAGTGCTACTGATTTCTACATTCTATTATAAAATTGGGATTTTCATCAGACCACCATCGACAATTCTGAGAGGATACCGTTACATTGGAGGTAAAAGTGGCTTCGACTATAAACATAATGTATTTTGAGAAATGTATGTTGTCTGCAATCTCACCTTGTATTAGGGCACAAAATTCAAATCTTGGGGCATAATATATTTTTTAACGTACTAGTAAATTTAGGTTTCCATGGGTGATAACGGTGTTTCTTTAAAATTTTTCTTATAGTTGTATTTGCTGCATTTGTCCTTTCCGCTATTGCAGCTTTGAAGTAATTTTACGCTCAAAAAACATCTAACAAAACATATTCTTCCTTTTCCACAACTTTCTATGTACAATGCATTTTTTTTAAATTATTGCTCACTGAACCGCTGCTCTTCTTGAATTTACATTTTGCCGACCGTCGCTTGGGAACGACATTTTCACGATGTCTGGCATTAAAAATTTCGACAGTAGCTTTATCTGTATGATTTTCGATTTGTGTGAAACTATCCACACATTTTTGTCCACGGTTTTCAACCCAGGGAAAACGTATGTCGTAGTATGGATCATCGCACAATAGTAGTATGGATCATATTCATGTGATGATTAATTTTACTTACCGCTTACTTAATTTTAGGTTTATTTATTGCTTTGATATTCAAGTTTATTTATTTTAAACTTAATTTATGTTTTATATTTATCTAATCATATTTCTTAGATCATTTAATGTAGTATTAATGCCATTTTTTATTTATATACGTATACTCATATTTTCCCATGTATTTTGTAAATACTTCGTGTATAACACACTAATAAATTATTATTATTATTATAAGTACTATTAAGTATTAGTTACGTATGCACAGTAGTTTCTGGAGTACCTGAAACCACTGCGCATGCGTAAATGATTTCTGTAGGTGCCCTTGCAAACTCTTACATCCGAGAGCAGCCGAGTTGTGCGATGATCCATACTACGACATACGTTTTCCCTGGGTTGAAAACCGTGGACAAAAATGTGTGGATAGTTTCACACAAATTGATTTTCGCCATGAAATAAAAATATTTCAATTTCTCTGCTCTTGTAAGCATGTTTACAAAATAGAAAAAATAATTCATATTTTGCTAATGAACTGTCATTTTGTTTTTACAAACTATCATAAAGTTTCTATAGCAACGGCATTCCATGGCTATTACTATTACTGATTGTTTTGCGTTAAGATTGTAATTAAATTATAATTAAAACAATTTTTTTAATAACAAAATTAAGTTTAATAAAAAAAATAGTTGAAAAACAATGGCTGCCTTTTTGGAAAGAGGAAAGTAATCCTGACAGTACCTCTTTTTCGATTAAGAATATCAATACCTAAGTAATATTCAAAGCCAACGACACATACGAATACTATTAGCACAGTATGCATTGCAATGTCAGACTTTATACTGCTTTGAAGCATTTTAAATGTTTTCAGATCAGTTAGTTATTGGATTTAATCAAAATCTTCGATAATATAAAAAATTTTGGATATCAAAATGTCGCTCAACATCGGCATATAGCCGTAAAATATTACGCATATAATTTCTTGGTGACATTTTTTCAAAATATTACCAATAAAAACCATTTTCTAATGATTTTTTTGGAAAATCAAAAATTTTACAGTTGCCAGATGTTAGCTGTCAACTTTGAATTGGTTAATATTAAAAAAAATCCCATAGAGTTCCAACTTTATGGCGTACAAATAATATCAGCGTTTAGACCTGAAATACCTAAATATCGGATACTAGAGTTATTCCACAGGAAATACTTACGTGGCGGGGCCACCCGGTATATAACGATCTGAGAGGTATGTTCCTCTTAATTATTTAGACTTGCACCTGATCTACGTTGCATCATCAAAGTCAATAATACTATAAGCAGAGTATGCTCGGCCCGTGCTGGCCAGCAGATAAGAGGGCAAATCAAAGATCGAAGCTTGCTGTGGCTTGACTGACAGGCCGGGCCGTATCGAGGGAAGGATACGAAGAAACGGGCTCTAACCAGCTAGGACACCTGGGGCAAACGATAACATCTATCAGTTATAATTAATTGTGTTTTTATATTTTGTTTAATCATTCTATTAGAACCGATCTTGGACTGGTATGGTTCATATAATACAATGTGATCGTACATTTTTTAAATGCCGATGCAAAGTGTTTTTGATTAGAGATTAAGAGGTTTTTGAAAGGTGTTTAGAGATTTTTGTTGTGCGTATCTCAGATAGATCAGATAGGTCATTAAGTTTGTCCAAGATTTCAAGCCGATATGTCAGGTGGTCATGATTTATTTTGCTAAACGCCCGGGGTATTATGCTGGGTTAACATTCATTAAACAATGTTGAAGTATGCCCTTACAGCGGGAATTGACACCGTGGAACTGTGTTGCAGCAAAAATTAATAACCCCTAAGGAAACTAGAAAAATGTAGGATTTCAGCTGCTTTATAATATCAGAATAGTTCGCATTTGCAACCATTGAGTTAGCATATAGAGAGAGGCAATCACATGATTAAAAGTAGCATCGTGCGGCGATACTACTTTATTATTACTATTAATACTTTGTTAATATTTTATACAATTTTAGCTTCCATAGGCCTATTGTTTCATTCTTAGAATATAATAGCAGCGAAGAAGTCTAATCAGACGAAAATACCACAATATAATTCACAAATATTATTGTTTCTGTTTATTTTGTAACTAATATTACTTCATGGGTATAGAGATAAGAATAAATAATTTTATATAAAAATATTGATATTATCTTTTGTTGATTCAACGAACTAATCCATTATATAACAAGAATGTATTTATATTCATCGAAATTAATCGAAATCCAAAGTAATGATATTTAGTAGGAAACAAGCAAGAGAAAGGTATGTGGAATGGGTTGATATTAATATAAAAATCGACCACCTTGAAGTAACAAATGTATCAAAAAATCTAGGTCTATATTTAGACTCAAAATTAAAATTTACAGAATATATTAACCATATTATTAAGAAATCTTTTGCTAATTTAAAATTAATTTATGCAAGTAAGGATATGTTAACAAAGAAAACAAAAAGGTTGTTATGTGAAGCTCTTGTGTTGTCGCATATAAATTATGCCTCAATTGTATATTACCCTTTCCTACGTCAAGTCGATGCCCAGCGATTACAACGGTTACAAAATAGTTGTATTAGACTAATTTGTGGAATTAGAAAATACGAATCGGTGTCCTCGAGTCTGAGGGAAACTGGTTGGCTTAATATCAAAACTTGAAACTTTTTCCACTGCTGTTGCTTTTTTCACAAAATGCTATTAACTAAGTCACCCCCTTACTTGTACAATAAAATTACCTACAGAACAGATGTGCATAACATTAATATAAGGCACAAATCAACGCTTACCATCCCAAAGCACAAGACTAACGAATTTCGTTCTGGATTCTCATATCGCATAGCTTCTCTTTACAACTCCATTTCTGATGATCTCAAGATACTGTCATACACAAGTTTTAAGATACGCCCTAAAAAAATGCTTTTTACGAAACATAATACGTAATATATAAATTTAGTTTTATCATATATGTTGTTGCTGCGTCTAAAATGATTAAATTAACTAATTGCTTATATATTAACCTATAACTAAATTAATTATGTCTAGGTTGCATGAATACATTTTCTTTTTTGGGTTGAGTGGAAGAACAGAGAACTTTTAAGATTCTCTGAACACTGCCCTTTATACCACAATTGTATATAATTATAATAAAATAAATCACTTATGTAATTTGGGTTATAATAAAAACGATTATTATTATTATTATTATTATTATATAGGTATTATAACAGGAGTATTTTTTAAAATAATAATACCTGTTAAGGGAGATATTTTTCTCCCGGGCGGCATCTAGCGCCGGTTGCCTGAAGCATCTGTGTCACGGGCGTACGGTCAACGTGTATTAACGGGTGCGCTCTGCGGACGGACGGTTACAGCATATATTTTAAAATTTTACTTTGTTTTAAAACACTGAGAATAAATCATTATTTTTAATTGAACGTAATTTAATATCATACATGTGTATACATATGAAAATGTGACAGAATTTGCTGTGTATGTATAAGACGTTATTCATCAACATAAGAAATAGTGTGTGATTAAAATCACAAGATTGACGTTAGCTGCGTCTTACTAATAGCGATAATATTTCGTACTCAGGTATGTTCTAGCATTTTTTAAGTGAAAACTGTATTAACGGGCATTAACGGGTGCGGTGTTTTGCGGGTTGTGGTAATACTGGCGGAAGGTTACAGAATATATTTTAAGTTTTCACTTCTATTATATTTTAAGTTTTCTACCCATGTTTTTGTTTTATCATTGTAATTCGCATATGCACATAAGATAAGTAGAGCCAATACTACTTTATTATTACTATTATTAATATTCTATATAATTACTTTATTGTTATGACAAATCCAAATACAATAATGTGTTATTTTTTTGTCATTGTAATTCGCCTATTCACATAAGACAAGTAGAGTTTATACCTTACTTGTAGCTTCGTATCCATCGCTTCGGTTTTTAAGCTTCTAGATAGTCGCTGCGGAAAGTGTCCTGCGCTGCGAAAAAGTCCAGCAACTAATGTCTAACCAATATCCAAAGGAATTAAACGAACGAAAGAATGGATTTTTAATCGGGCATATAGCCTGAAAAAGCAAGGACAAATATAAAATGGAATGGAGTCCAAGGAAAACTGGAATAACAAAGCCACTGCAGATAACATCGTTTCGGAGTAACTGCCCCTCATCAGTGCAGAGTAGTCTGATAGAAAGAACGAAAATATGAAAACCAAACGATAACAATTGGAAAGACATGTAGTGCCTTATTTGTAGCTTAGTATCCGTCGCTTCGGTTTTGAAGCTTCGGGCCAGTCGCTGCGGAAAGTGAAGTCTGATACAGCCACTTCAATCTATGATCTGTAAAAATACAATTTTGGTCAGTTTATTGTTCGACAAGTTCCTTTGAGAATTTTTTTATTATTATATTACGGTAAGTATTCATATAGGATTAATTCGTTGTTTTAGTTTATGTATATATCGTATACATGTTAATTAGTTTTGTTACAAATATTTATTTCAGTTTGAGGATCACATGTACTACTAGGAAGGGTGTTCTCTGTTTATTGTTCTTCGTAAATTATTATATAATATATTTATATTATAATACCTATATTAAAATATACCTAATTATTTTAATTTATATTATTATTTATATAATCTTTGGCTAAGTAGCGATCTCATCCTATTTATTTTTATGCAAGGAAAATTATTTAATAGTATAGAAAGTGTATGACAAAGAAAACTGATACGAATTTATCAAAATTACACTTCTGAAAAAGTAACTGAAAACCTCCGATCGACCCATGGCGGAGACTATTTATTTTAAAATAAGTCTTCTTGTCGAGCAAAATGCGACGTTGCCTTTTCTCAGCACGGCTATCTATAGAGTAGGTAGGTTGTGGTTGAGTTTTAAGATTTCGTGGTAACCTCAAACTTGTGTATTTTAATGACATTTTGTGAATGATCTCTGAACGCTTCATATTTTTTGTGGCTCGTTAACATTTTTTTAAATAAAAATATCCCTGACAAACCCAAACATTCTCCCTCAAATTAGATAAATGTAGCCACGGCCAAAAAAATAATTTAATTTTGAAAATACTACCACACAACCTTTTGAGATTCTCATACCAACAAACGTTATAATGCTCTTGAAAATGACGTATTCCTGACCATCGAAATAATTTCTGAACATTCAGCGATATTACGACGAGAGACTGGTGTTTCTAGTATACTGCAGACGAAATCATGTGGTGCATGATGTGCATGATGTGCTGCACTTACTTAATTGTTATCTAAGGTCAATTAGATCTGTTTATGTTAACGATTAAAACCAAACACCCCTCAATATTCAAATATTATTTATCAAACACTAACTATAATGTTCATGGAGAACATTAGTATGTTCAGGGAGAACAATTATAAATAGTAGACTAGGTTGTCGTTTTCTATGATTGTGAGTTCTCTGTCAAAACTAATGCCCCATAAAAGTATCACTGTGAGAATGGTAGGTATCGATAGTAAATTCAGGTATAAGCTACCAATTAAATAGCCTCAAATAGCCATCATTCTGAAGAGCCTCAATAAAGGCGAATGAACTTGTACAACTTGTAAATGATTCGCTTCCGTATATACGTCCACATACATAACGGGTAAATCTTATTTTTATATATATATATATATATATATATATATATATATATATATATATATATATATATATATATATATATATATATATATTGTGAAAAGTAATCTTGGGTTTGTAGCATTTCATTACATAGAAATAAGCAACTAGACGAATAAGAAAGAAAACACACTTACCAGTACTATATCTGGACACACATACGGAAATGAATCACTATGCATATGAAAACGAACCACTTAGAAGTTGTACAAGTTCTTTCACCTTTCTTGAGGATCTTCAGAGCAGTATACGATTTATTTCATTGATCATTCATACTTGAATTTAAATTACCAATACACCAACACTTGCAGTGACGTTTTATGACATTAGTTTTTGACGGAACTCATTCTTAGATTACACAAACCTAGTCTACTATTTATATGTGTTCTATTTGAACATATTATATATAAAAGCATTAGGCATACAGTTATCCAGAAGATGTTAAATGCCTAATGCTTTTATATATAATATGTTCAAATAGAACAAATATAAATAGTAGACTAGGTTTGTGTAATCTAAGAATGAGTTCCGTCAGAAACTATGTCACAAAACGTCACTGCAAGTGTTGGTGTATTGGTAATTTAAATTCAAGTATGAATGATCAATGAAATAAATCGTATACTGCTCTGAAGATCCTCAAGAAAGGTGAAAGAACTTGTACAACTTCTAAGTGGTTCGTTTTCATATGCATAGTGATTCATTTCCGTATGTGTGTCCAGATATAGTACTGGTAAGTGTGTTTTCTTTCTTATTCGTCTAGTTGCTTATTTCTATGTAATGAAATGCTACAAACCCAAGATTACTTTTCACAAAATAAATATGAATAGCAAAGAATTTCAAAGCTAATATATATATATATATATATATATATATATATATATATATATATATATATATATATATATATATATATATATATATATATATATATATATATATATATATATATATATATATATATATATATATATATATATATATATATATATAGATATATATATATATATATATATATATATATATATATATATATATATATATATATATATATATATATATATATATATATATATATATATATATATATATATATATATATATATATATATATATATATATATATTCTGTCCGTGTGTCATTGAACTCCACCTAAATGGCTGGACTGAGTTTTATAATGATCAATATGATTCAAGAATGATTTTTAGCTACACTATTCGATCCGATAGATTTTTTTTTAATTAATTAAAATATCTATAAGTTAGGGTTGTTACCGGCGCGTTCGCCCTTTATTCTGAATCATCTGGTGAAACAACAAATTTTTAAAATTGATTTATAAATGACGGGTTCTGAAGTAACGAACATAAAACAAAAAACAGTTGAGATGAGCTTTTTTGAAGTTGATTGAAAAATAGAACAATAGGTCGGCCAGGGCGACCCATTAGAAATAAGGAATCACTGTAAGTACAAGTAAAGTTGAGTTTTGTTAATAATGCTAGAGTCTAATACATTATTAAGTGATATTTATTTTATTATTCGACACATAAGTATTTATGAATTAAGAAAAGTTTCCTCAAAATTTATTTGAGTCGTTCAGAATAGGTAAACTTAAGAAGGATCTATGTTGTAGTATTAGACATAGAAAAATAATCTAAATTTCGATGGGATAGAAAACAAAACAAATATCTTCCAGAATATTAAACAGTGTACCTTGGCCATATCAGGCTGTACAAAATTAACAGAAGTAATTCTGCAGGCAAAACACAAACAGCATTAATTCTATATCAATGTACCATTCAATCATTGGTTGTTTATGCTCAGCTGCACATGTAGAACCTAAAATTCCGTTGTAATTCCAAGATCTTGATAATAAGAATGGGTGGTACTCACAAAATAAAAACATTTATGTCGTCTCGTATGTTAATTTCTGGGGAAAGATATCGATCTTGTACATGATGTTTATTTTTAATGAATATATTTTTAATACAATTATTTTGGCAAACTTCACATATAAAATATTTCATCAACGTGTTCCGAAGAAATCTCAGAACTTTTCACATAATGAATACACCACGACGCTGGAAGAATGTAAAGTAGTGGGTATATTTTTATCGCAGTCATAATAGCTTAAAAGATTCCTAAGTTTAATTTATTCTGATACAATTTGTTGTGGCATATTGTGGTCAACAATTACGGTAAGTTATGGTAGGCTAGGCAGGATATTCATGAGAGAAAGATGGGGCATTTTCATGCAGGCACAGTAAAACAGAGTCGGAGATACTTATTAAAATACGTGTTATTGTTTCAGTCACGTTGCAATTTCTCACGGGATTCATATACTTTATTAGCGTAATGTTATAATACAACTTCCACAAATCCATGTATTGTACAGTACCGGAATAATCATCAAGCACAGAGCAGAATCTTTTTTAATGTTCATCAGGTTATTTGTGCTTTTTATCGCTGATACATTCTACCGCAAATAGGAGGCACGTTAATGGAAAATTATTGCAAAAATTAGCAGCGATGCGTGCATGAAGAAGATTGGAGGCCAAGAGCGACAAAAGGCTATTTACACATTGCAGTGATGTATTATTCTTCGGAAATTGTGTACATAATTGATAATTTTTTCACTTCTTTCATCATATTTCCAAGCCAAAGTTTAAGCCATACTAAACTTTAGTACAGGAGTTATATTAGAATTGAATTAATTATGAGATAGCCGGATTATTATTTAGTTCATCCAGCGATAATCCCATAGATCAAAACTTTTCCTCAATACAACTTAAGCCACACACTTATGCTTAAGTTGTGATTAATAAACCTACTTAACTACCCTATTTTGCTTGCAATAATTTTGTTTCACTAAATATACATTTATTTAATATTCGAAATAAAGTTTTAGATTGTTTGAAGCGAATGAAACCAAAACTTCCTAGAGGACTACATGCAATTCTATCTTTTGTATTGCGTCACTGCGTTTATATTTGCAGGACCCCTCTAGTAGTTCGAAGTTCCGCACCAAAAATTACAAAAGACGGAATCTGTATAAAACATATTAAAAATATCAAATATATCTCTATTTTTATAAATAAACAAGTTATTGAATAAAGAAAAAATATTTATATAGAATATATGTTTTCGCTATAAAAAGCAGATGTTAAGATAAAACTAACATAAAAAAATGTTCAAATTAAATATTACATTGGACTGCGTCAGGAATTATAAAAAATGGAATGTTCAGTCATTGTAAGTTATTAAATAATTATATATTTATATTATAATTAAAAAAATTATGTATTGTATTGTAAAGAATGTAATGTATTGTATTGTAATGATGTATTGTATTGTATTGTAAAGAAGTGATGTATTGTAAAGAACTAACGCCCATTTAAATGTTAAATGACTTCTAAGCTGTTTTTTTAAATGTTTTAACGTCAGGTATATTTCAAAATTAGTCCGATTGTGACGATTTTTTTATTTTCAACACTATTATAGAGTCATTATTTTCACAACTTAGTAAACGTTTATGTTGACAAATTTATCAGGTTTTCCCGGTAGGTTTTAGACAATATTATACCAGAATGTTTAATTTTTTTTCATATATCCTACACTAATTATTTTCCCATGTGTAAATTATCTATAGATACCTTTGCATTATACTAAGTCTCAAGTTATTCACGGCAAATATCGGTTTTTTATTTTTTTTTCATATTATATCGCATACTAATTTTTTTTCATTTAATTACCTATGCTAATTACCTATGGATACATATTCTTACAAGATATGAATTCTC
>CAXKVY010006160.1:0-22895 GCA_964058915.1 Tetropium fuscum | reverse complement strand
AGACGTAACATTTACCAAGCTAAACATAATAAATTAACTTTTAGCTAAAAACTTAAGTACCTACTCTAGTGCTTAAAAGAAGCTAAACATAATAAATTAAAATTTGGCTGAACACTAGAGTACCTATCTTAGTGCTTGAAATACAATGCATTACGAATTTAAGAGAGCTTTAAGCTTCTGAGCCAAGATGCCTCCTGCGTTTATTAAATATTCAAAAATTGCCTGCACGGGCCTTATTATAGGCCGAGAGCTAGCGACACTCAAGCCGTACTGATTCCATTGTGGACGAAAGAATTACGGAATGAAGTAAAAAAATTGTATAATATGGAATCGAATGCCTGCCAGCTCGAATCGGTTACGTTTGTTTTTAAATATTTTTTAGTGATATTTTCATAACGTGTAAATGGGCTCATCGCAATGTGGCTAATTTTTTTATACAGATGCTTGACGCACTACTTAACTACGAATTCAAGAGCCTGCCAGTTGAAATCGGTTGCGAAATCCCGCCTGCCAGTTAAAAAAGCGGTTTTCAAAAGTGCATAATTTGCCCCAAAGCAATATTAACGAAAAAAATTCTTGACATTGTTTAAAGGATTATTTGAGGTCATTGTGAAAACAGTTTTAAGTCATCGGAATCATAAATTAAAAGTTGTGAGCCATGTCAATCTCGTGGTCATTGATGGATTTTTTGCTCTCCATACCATCAAGGAAATTCCTGTTCAGTATGGGAAACTCGCCAGCAAGTGCCTAAATGTTTTTCTGAACCACAAAGCGAAAGAAATAGCGGTAATGTTCTACTCTTACTTGACGGACTGAAGTAAGAGTCAGTCAATGAACATTTGCAACAAGACGATGAACATTTACTTCTAGACAATACAGAAAATCGCCAATTCGAATCTCAGGTCCTGAGCAAATGCGCTATATCTAGAGTATCAGTAGTGTCACAAATTTGAAGTTGTCGACGGAAAAGTTATTTCAACAATTATTGAAGAATTGTCTTGCGAGTAGCATGATGAGGCTGACACAAAAATTGTGTACTATGTTTGCAATGCAAATCGAGAATCACAAGTCGCTACCTGGGTTCCATGCTTTGACCGGTTGTGATTTTATTCCATCTTTTTTTCAGAAAGGCAAAAAGACCTTTCACAAATTTGCAAAATTCAAAGGAACACTAGTTAGCTTTTGCAAAGCTTGGGAATTTGAATGGAGTCACTGACAATGCGGTTTTCGAACAAATCGAGTCAGAGGCGCGCAAAATGTTAACGCGGAAGGCTTGTCAATTTTCTTCAAAATTTTCAAGGTCACTGATGTGTGCGATTTTAATGAAAAATGAAACAAATTTCGATAGATCGACCATCCCTCATGTAAGTAAGAGCGGTAACAAGTTTTGCGAGCAACCTACGTTGCATATAATTGGAGCAATGCGTACATGAAAACACTTTCTTCTACTCTCTCTTTACTCTACTGATTGCTGATGGATTGAGAAGTATGGAAAGTACACGTTTAATTGTTTCGCAGGAGACCAAGTCCCACGGTTCATTGACGACATAATAATCCAGCCCCTGACATCAATTCAAGGTATTACGTACCGCATTCGGTGCTATTAAACGAACCAATCGGAAAACGTTGCAGATATTGAAGGAAATGAGAATGATAGCGTAGGATGATACCCCATCGCTATTGTGTGATGATAGCAAGAATCTTTCTGATGAACAATACTTGGATGCAATGAGACAAGTATAATTTTTATGCAAATACCCTATTTAGTTTTCAGTTGATTGTTTGTAGTGAAATACATCGCATTAAACAAATACTTATCCATAATTTTTAGCCACATAAACCGAATGTCCCTTCATATTCTTATTTCTTTGTTTTAATCCGTTGTCAGTTGATTGTGCCAGCCATAATATCGTTTATTTTCTGTATTTTTATATACTTTTCATTTATTTCATTTTCTAATTCCTCTTTTTATCATTTTAAAATTTAATTCTAAAAGATTCGTAAATTTGTCTTCAAAATATAGATTTTCTACTTTTAAAATGTTATATCACGTAAGGTTTTGTAATCTTTTATTGCTTATATCAATAGTCTATAAAAAAGAAAATGGAAACGTATTTCCTCTTCTTGAAGCACCTCAAAAATTGATCAAGATACAAGTTTTAACATCATATTTTTTCAAGGAAACAAAAAAATACATACCCATTACTTTTTATGCACTGTGTATGCAGTATGAACGGCGCGGCGGCGCCGCCGAGCGTGTGACTTTCCAGGGGCTGGCAGGCACTTAGTGCAACATGATCGACAAGGCAGGCACTCGGAAATTAATGTTTTAATTAATCATATATCATTAATTCTTTTTCGTGCACATTGCGAGGAGGTAAATTATGCACTTTTGAAAACCGCTCATTTAACTGGCAGGCGGGATTTCGCAACCAATCTTAATTGGCAGGTACTTGAATTCATATTTAAGCCCATTAATACGTTTTGAAAACTCTACTAAATCTAAAAAAAACCGCAACCGATCCGGGCAGGCAGGCATGCGATTTCATATCATATAATGTTATTACTACATTCCGTAATATTTTCGTCCACAATGGAATCAGCACGGCTTGAGTGTCTCAAGCTCTTGGACTATTAGAAGATAATACCGAACCGTACAGAGCGCACTGGGGCGACGTTTATTAAATATGGATATTAATTTCAAAGAACATTCCTTAAACGTAAGAATCTGTAGGAGTGTTTTGGGGTATTAAAGGTTACCTGTGCGTAAGCTCCATAAGCTCCGAACTGGTTGAACACGAAAGGGTTGAGAAGACTCATGTTTCCGGCCATCTGCTGCATGCGTCTAAGTTGGCGTTCCTTTTCAGTATCGGCAAATTTTACTACTAAGCTGGAGGAAGCTCCCTGGAAAAATCAAAGAAACGACTTTAGTGGAGTGGAAATAAAGCGGTTTTCTCAAAGGGTTTCCAGCGTTCTTTAAATATTGCTGCATGAGCGGCGAAGATGGAAACCCATTTCAGCTCAATTATTTATTTTTACTTACAAAAAATATCGTCAAATGCATTATTCGTAATATACAGCGGATGAGGCATAATAATATATAGTGTAGTCCATTAAGCATTAGGAACAAAATTATATCGGGTAAAAGCACCATATTCCGTAGTTTAGGGTTTTTGGAGTTTGAGTTCAAATATTAGAAAAACAGATTTAGTTATATCATGATTGGCATTTTTAGAACGTGAAATGATATGCTCTCTCAATTATAGGCGTCTTTTTTGTTAAAAATATATATTTTTTAAAATGTGAAAATTCCAACGTATTTTTTTAAATAATCCTAATTTCGACGTATATTTTTAGTTTTGTTTTTTTTAAAATTTCTAATTAACACAAGAAACATTAAATACGAGAAAAAAATGCAAAACGATATATTTATTAAAGTAATAAAGATATTACAATATTCAAAAATAATCCTTTTATGATAAAAACACACAAAGTAACAACTTATATACTATTTAGATGCATAAAAAACACTTTTTAAGTATCATGGAGAAAAACAGCATTTAAGTATTTAAGAACTTATTTATATCAAATGTAAAAATAAACTTTGGTCATCCTGAAAATTTGTACCTATATCATTGAAAACAATATTGCACTTTTAGTCCTTATCAGATTAGATCAATAAGACCCTATCACTTATCTCAGGAACAGAGTAAAGTCCTCTCTTATTTATAAGGCGACGAGAAACATTTCATCTTCTTACTAGATGACATCCTCAACAGTTGGCCATCTTCAATCTATCCTATTTCGTTTCATGGACTTATTAACAAAATTGGTTTTGTATTTGTCAATATCTTGTCCTGGAAAATATTTATTTTCATCCATAAAAACTACGTAATAATATCTTTTTGTAAACCGCTGTCTTTTTTGCACTGACTTTCTACTTGTTCGTCTTTTGCTCTGTCTGAATTCAGTGTAATATCTTCTGATTCTGAATTCAGAGTTTCCTTCTCATAAAATATAAAATTGGTGAAAAATAGAAAAAATCTTGTATGATACACGTTGGGAAACACTATTTTGTGTAACTCGCATCCTTTTGCGGAACTCGCTGGCGCGAAGAAATCTGCTCGTACACAAAATAGTACATTTCCCAACTGGGTACATAAATAGCTATTTCTACCAGTCGACAGATTTTTTTCTTCTTCTTCTTCTCTAATTATAACTCAACTATTTCAAAATCGGATGATGAGGAGGGCAGCAGGGGACCTCAAAGTATTTACTATGCAGCAGGAGAACGGAGTTCTTCTTCTAGTCCAGATTCTCTTGAATAGTGGGGGGCTCTGGCCAGGGTTAAAATCACTTGTATTATATATGAAAATATTTTTAAATTGGACAGTTCTATGTAAAAAATTATGGGGAATGAAATTGTAGATATTTTCCTTAAACATCTGAAACTGAGTTTGTGACTTTGTTGCCAAAATGAGCCCGTTTCCAAACCACTCATGAGGTAGAACTCCTGGCACATTTTTAGTGGCTTCCCACGTAGGCCTATACCACTATGTTTATTTATTGATATTAGTTCTTAAATGATTCTTCTTCGGTAGCGGAATTACCCTTGTGCGTTGCAATTCACACACATCAAGCAGCAGCGTAATCCAGTTGTAGCTGTGTAAAGCTGCGTATGCAGCTGTGTTAATGATGATATTAGTTTTGACGAATTTGCCGCTCTCAGCGTCAGAAATAATTATTTACAAATCAAGGTAATTTGTTTACGACCTTGGTTTTTTGAAACCGCATGTGGAATGTTGGAGTTCCGAGCATAGCGAGGGCTGCAACCATGCCATGGTGTAGCAGTGTAGCAGTGGAAAATGCAGCAGCTTTAACCTTACTACTAACTAAGTATAGAGGTACAGATGAAGAGGCACATGACAAGTTCTTAGAATGGCGCAAAATAAAAAAGGCAAAACTATTTATGAATAATGTGTTTTTTTCATTTTTTGCAGTTTTGCAGCAGGTACTCTAAATTAATTTTTTTTTTGTTTTCAGTTGGCTACAAACCTAAGAAATCTAAAATTAGTTAATTTTCGAAAAGTACTACGTTACTAATCAGATTTTAAATTCCAATTTTAAATTGTACAAAGTGCTTGTGCTTGTGCAAAAAGTTAGGAAAACTGAAGTGACCGAGGCGCCAGCTGAGATAAAAAAAATTGGCCAATTTTGCGACGAGTCGCACAATTGATTTTTTATATGATAGTGTTTTGAAAATGGCTCAAATAGCTATACATATTTATAATAATTAGATGAAGGAGCAAAAATCGAAATTCAATCATTATTGCCGACAAAATCCAAAGATAAATATGAAAAAGCGTAAACCCTATTTTTTTTTTCGTGCGGGAAAAATTTTTCCGCACTAGTTAACAAAAGTCTAAATATTACTAACTTAAATTACTTACTAAATGTACAACTTTTCAAAATACTATTAAAAAAAGTACCTTTTGTGCGGATGCGAAGTAGGCATTTCGCGTGCTCCGTAGCGGCCGCAAAATTCAATTTTGCGTTACCCTTACTGACATTTTCATGATTTGTCAATGAGCGAACCGTCAGTGTTTTATATCATTTCCATAGAAACGCTGAGATCTGACGCCACCATAAGTAGGTATATTATAAACCGTGGTGTCATTTATACCCAAATTCTAACTATAGTTTTATCAATTACAAAAAATGACAGCCATGCATACGGCTGCATAAAAAATAGTGTGCACACCATGGCTGCAAAATTTTTTAGCGACCTCGAGATTATTTCGCCTCGGTCGCAGGGGCGGCCACGGCAATAATTTTTCTCTATGTACGCGAAAAGGAATTGTGGCAATCCGAACAATAAGAAATGAGTTAAGGAATGTCATGTTTTACTGACGCCCGAAGAAAAAATATATTTGCCATAAGCGTCGGAAAGACATAATTCACTTATAACATCTAAATAGGTCAGTAAGTTTCAAAATAGATGTGAATTGAAAATATTTATTTCCACTTCTAGAGTACCACAAGTTGAACATAAACTATGCTATTCATTACTGATTTGACATCAATGACATCATTACATCAAAAAATACTAGGGTGAAAAGAGATATGCACTAGATTTAAAACATATTAGCCTTAGAGATTATTTATTAAGAAGCGACTGAATCACAATTGCAAAAGATAACACCAATTGATAAATGTAAATATTTAACATTAAAAAGCAACCTATTTCATTCACAGACCGACTCAAATATTACAATAAAATTTAACATTGAACTAGCTTGGTGTTGTGAACAAATTAAACGGTGTGCTCTTTCTAGCCTAAGAATATTGCCGGGAAGAGTAAAACAGATACATAACGAAAGTATGGTCCCTATAACTGACCACTGAGGTACTCGAGATATTATTGCACATTCATTAGCAAATATTGCATTATAGTACTTACTTCTTAGATGCGGTTGAAATAAGTTCCTATATATTTGATTGAAGGTGGTTTTGATCTATTGCCTAGGGTATGGAAAGCTTAGAAAAAAAGCTGTTATTAATCTGCAGATAAATTATTTATATAATCTATTAAAATGAAACATTCATCATATTAAGTACTAGGTACTATATCATTTTATCAACCTGACTGGAATAGGGATATTAGATTATTATTTGTGACGTAATTATAAATTTGAGGTTCAAGCAATTTTTTTTAAGGGATTCGTGTAATTTAGCGTTGAATAATTGAGGTCCAAAAATAATTTAGTGTCATTTCTCTCAGGAAGGGGCTTAACTACATAGAGTTTATATGCTCTGGAAAATATCAAGTTTCCCAACAATAATTTATAACGTTGAATTATACGAGGTGCAGTAATAGGCGTGAAATCTGCAGTAGTTTGACCCGATGCACGATGTAACGAAAATAATTTTCATACTATTATCTATTGCAGATTATTTAAAAGTAAGCTCATCTTACCCTTAACATCAAAAGCCACATATGTCGGACTTGTGCTTTTTGCTTTTAAAGGGTGAAAACTTTCCCTTGTTGAAAAAATAGAAAAAATGCAGGTTTAAGCGTTTTATGGATTCACATCTTAGTTAATTATGCAGGATAAAGCTTCTTTCAAGCTGTCGAACATTATTTACGATGCATTTCAAATTTTCAACCCTTAAAAAATTTGGGTATAGAGGCGGGGGGGTTAGGAATATCATTAGGAAAACACTTAGAGAGTACAAGAGAACTATTCAGTAGGTATGACTGCTTTTTAAAGTAAAAGTAGTCACATACCATGTAACATCACACAAACGAAGTGATTCTATAGATATGACACAATATTACATATTAATTCTATAGCGATACAGCCTTTATATCTCTGAGGTCACAGGTGCCGTAATTGGGTGTATTGTTTAGGTATTTATATTACCAGTAGCAGTAATAATTAACTCTAGTGTGGTTTCAAAATCAATGTATTATACCTGTATACTGTATATATATGTACCATATTGAGTACAGAATCATTAGACTCTACATGTTACAATTATATGCCATATGTTGTTAATATTTTCTGATCTCAGCAAGGCATTCGACGGCATCAATTATAATTTATTAATATCGGAATTATTTGATTATGGTATATGGGGATGTCACTAAATTGATTCACTATATATCAGCTACAAGATCGACGACACTATGTAACGTTAAATCATAATAGTAAATATACCAAGTGCAGTGCTAATTCAGTGTTTAAGTATAACTATGTGGGACCCACAGGAAACCCACATAAAAGAAAAAGTAACGCTTATTCTTTTATATATTAATTATATTAACTTATTGTCATTTGGATAGTAAAACTAACACAAAAATCGGCTAAACTGAACCATTAAAAAAGTTCTCTCCAATGCCAAATGGTTCCAGACCCTCCTCTTAGTGAGTTGTAAAAAAATTACACGACCACGAGCCTCGGGTTTCGGTGGCAGAGGATGAAAAGAGGGGGGAAATGGTTATTTTTTACAATTTTCCGCCAATATCTCTAAAAACTACCAGGCCTGGCGCAAATGTAATTCTATACGAAAATGATCTACGTTAAATTTCTAATAACATCGATCATATACATAATTATGGTAAAGTGAACGGTTACGGAGATATGTATGATGGAAAAATGATTTCCCGGATCGGCGAATATAGGTGTGACGCAGAAAATAACTTGGAATTACCGTAATTGGTGACGACACTGACTTACAAGTCTAGTTGATTGTTCATGCACCACCCAATAACCAATAACTAATTGAAAATGAAGAAATGTAATAAACCTAAGAAATGTAATAAACACGAAAAAGTTCACTCCATTTGTGACATTCAGCGTGGCATTGGAGAAATGAAAGACGTTCTTTTGGCGGTGTACGCTTTTACAGGGTGTGACACCGTTTCAGCAATTTGCAAATAGCGTCCCTTTAAAAAAGTTCAAGCTAACAAGCCGCTTCCACACGAAACTTCTCACATTCAATGATCCAAACGCAGACCGAAATGCAGTGGCTGACACTGGAAAACACATTACATACATTATTCAGTTACTAATTTCTAATTTATACTGCAATAATTTCATGTTTTTTTCAGGAAAGTATAGGTGAAATTAAATATTTTTAACAAAATAACAAAACCGACCAATAAAATCTATTCTAAAAAATGCACTCAAAAGTAAAAAAAAATACGTTATTCTACTACTATTACTACTTAGAATACAATCAATTTGTTAGGCCAATCAATTTATTATACAATTTCAGCCAGCTATACAATGTGCCACCTATTCGTTTGTAATCCTTGGCTGGCACCGACTCCAAAAATAACAATAATTGTATAATGAATTCATTGTATTCTAATAAATTGATTAGCCTAACAAATTTATTGTATTTTAAGTAGTAATAGTAGTAGAATAACGTAACAATTTTTTATTTTTTAGTGCATTTTTTAGAATAGATTTTATTGAAGCCGGTTTTGTTTTTTCTGAAAATATTTTTTTTAAAATGTTTAGTGCATTTCTTAATATATAAAAATGTTCACTGTTCAGGGAGACAATTATAAACTATAGTCCCACAAAAGTCTTCCCATAAAAACTTCAAAGCTAATATATATATATATATATATATATATATATATATATATATATATATATATATATATATATATATATATATATATATATATATATATATATATTTCTTGTGCCCTTGTGTTGTCATTGAACTCCACCTAAACGGCTGGACTGATTTTTGTGATGATTAAGTTGATTTGAGAATGGTTTCAGCATCACAATTTGATCGATAGAAAATATTTTTTAATTAATTTAAATATCTATAAATTGCTTTGTTTTAAATAGTATCTATCATAACGTCACTACAAGACAAAGAAATAATATTAACGAACCTTGCGCCAGATTAAGAATGGCTGGTGAGGCACCAAATTTATTGGATCAATTTTTTGTAACCGTTTACCAGACGTAAAATATATCGAAAGTATGCATTTAAAAAAATCGGAAACTATTTTAATCAGATAAATATTACTGTTATTATGTATCAGAATTTTTTAGTATCAAAGGTCTAGTTTCAAATATTTTTATTGTCATAAAATATTCAATTTTTTCCTCTGTATGCCTGACATATTAAATGTTATATTTTGAGTAAATTTTTATTTACTAAGTAATAGTGACTTATTCTATCCAATATTTTGTAATTTTTGTGAAATAATACAATCTAATCTAATCCAGTCTAAAATTATCATACCGTTTATAGTACCGTTAATATATACCGTTGATATTATAATATCGTTTAACTATACTATACATTTATGGTGCAGTAGTAATTTCATTCCATATTATATCTTTTGGTATTTATATATGTTGATAGTCCTATAGTATTAAAACGCGTAAATTTTTACAACTGCACTTCGCGGCGTCATGGAGCAATTAAAGCCCCTCCGCAGTAGTTCGTAAGTTGTTTAATTGTCCACAGTCGAGTCGTTTTAACACAACAGTATAGGACAAGAAGTCCACGACTCAAGCAACTGGAGATTTTAACGATTATAATCATCTCGACTTTTATGGTTTAATAAAACAGAGACGGTTGGTTATAATTTTGATGGTGTCTCATAATCTCACGCGGTCTGGAGGTATTTTCCACGTTTTCCGACTTTCAACCATAGCTAAGCGCTGGTAGATTATATCATACTGCAGTTTATTCGGTTAGAAATAGATTATTAGACCGTTCTGTTACATAGAAAAACGTGTAATGTTTACAGGTCTTCTAGTATTGGAAGTATATACCTCGGAAAGTAGATTGTAATTTTTAAATAATTCACGTATAGTCATCTTTAATCACTAATCTTGGAAATAAAAGGGAGCAAGAAAAGTTTACTAAAAATGCAAGTCCTCAATAAATGTAATGCTGGTGTTTATATTACATTTTATCACAAAAAAACAAAATTGCCAATTTTCGTCGAAGAGCAAATACTTTTATACTATTGTATTGCGTCGATTCGGATTGCACAATTTTTGTCAATACGCTATCTCAATAAATAAAAGTTGAAACAACGTAATATTTGGCAGAGAAATCTCTTTTGAGTAAAGGGCATATATTATTGGATTTCGTTTAAAATCAATAAGGTTCTTTCTCCCTATTTATTTTGTGCGTTCTCCAGTAATATATACCCCAATAGTGGGGTCCCAAGAAATCGTAGTTCTGAAAATGTTCTACTACATTAAGATGGCCATGCAGCATAACATACCAAAATTTTATAAAAACCGATCAATAGATTGTGGGGGGGTCTAGAACTCTCCTTGTATCACTACTATGGCATTGAATTCGCCAAGATGGCGGACATTTTTGCCGTTTATGGTCCGATTCGATTCAAAACCGATGCCTCGGAAATTTTGGGTTCGTTGATAACGAATTTTTTGTAAATACAAAATGGCGGCAAAATTTTGTTATACAAAATGGCGGCTCCAAGACGGTTCTCGAATTTTTACGTTTCATTCAAAAAATAGCTTCCCAAATTATCCCAAATCAAATAAGCCAATTTAGTTAATCTTTTTATATTACATAAAAATATGTAATATAAAACGTTTTTATATATAATAGCCAGTTTTGAAGTAAATCCAGCATTGATCATTTAGAGCAAATCAATTGGTATGGCCCCAGGAAAGGCAGACGGAAGGAAGGAGCAGTTGGGATGATCTCAATCCCTCCCTGACAAGAGCTTTCCTCTCTCGCTCTATCGCTCGCACAAATCTATTAGAAATCGTTAAATCCCGGCTCGGCTGAAGAGCGCCATCCAATTCCACATGTCTCCTCAGCGGATCAGACCACGGCCGAAGAGACATTCTGTTATTGAATGCCTCGGGTTCGAATTGAGGGTGGGGGCTTGTCAAGAATCCACATAAGACCTCACAAATACCACACAATAAAACGTATTAGAGGCATGGAATTTTACCCCTTTCGGGATAGTCTGCCAGCTGTCAATAACACCAACATGCCTGCCCAAAAATAATGCGGCTTAAGCTGTTACGTTATCGTGGCGAAGCAGAGCGAAAATCAAACAAATCATGCGTTAGAGCTATATGCGATATTGCGTCAGTCCGTGCTCACATTGAACAGTTTCCTTATTTTTAATCGTGTTAATTTGTTACGCTTCGGTAATTACGTAATCAATATCCGTAATTTAGAAATATAGTAGATACCGACTTGGAGTGGACGGTTTCCCTAGAGAAAATTCCCATGTGGAATAGAAACTGCAATAGTATTTAATGACCTTATAAGTTTAGTTTCAGCAAACCGAAACTACCTTCAAAACTTGGTAAAAATAATGATCTGAAGTTTACTGAAAATATATAACATAATTTTCCCAACTAGTGTATCAATGCAAATAGTAAATGAACTGCTTGAAAAATGAAACGAGTCAACCGAAAGTTTGTCGCAAATTTTCACAACCACTTCAGTAAATTTGAGTGCTTTATTGTCATTAAATCGATCGACCACCTTACTAGCAAACTGATAAATATGAAACATGGAAATATGATTAAAATCTTCTCATACATTTCATATACATTTCGAAATATGAAAAAAATGCAAACTACTACCAGAGAAGTTGCAGGTCGGGCATCTCTAATTTTGTAACCGAAATTTATAATTCAGGATATTGACAACAGTGTTCTAATAAAAACTGAAATATCGTCTGAAACAATAATTTATGATTAAAACAATTAATTTATCAGCAGATATAGGTATGATTCTCACCGTCGACTCCGCCAAAATATTGAATGAGTAATATTTAGTATCTTCGATTCGATTGAATTGTGCAAATATGAAATAATAACTTACACATAAAATGTTTATAACTTGCAGTATATTATAAAGGTCATTATTGTTCACAATATATATTTTAAAAATTTTGATACCCTGAAAAATTAAAAATACGCATAATTACAGCTTTAAAAAATACATACGAAAAGTCATATGCAGCAAATCTCTGAAAAATTATTTGTTTGGTGTACATATAGATATATAGAACGATATATAGATAGATGGATAATTTGTTGTTCCAAAAGACCAATTTACATTATATAGGAAAGTCAGTTTCCTAAATTAATCATATAGATACATAGTCCAGTCATTACGTACTTTATTCCTGTACAAGGCCACTTTTATGCTCAAGGTTACGTGAACCCAGTTTTGGCTGCGTTCGAACATTCCCAGCGTCTTAAGGTAGCCTTTCGATGGACCATCATGATCATTTATAGTTGAATTTAAATGACGAATAAAACAAATCGGACTATGCTTTGATTGGCCACTCATATTTATAATAATAATAATATAAGACAACGCCAGAAAAATAAGTTCAGACAACAAGAATAGTTTAAACAAATGATTATACTAATTATCAAATCTGAAAGTAACATAAACTGGGTTTAGTAATAAGAATATAAATGAAAAACTTCATCAAGAGTAGGGTGCCAGATTAAAAGCCTCATAGCAAAACTAAAGTGTAAGGTTTGTTGACCGCATACAAAATAGAAGTATCCATGCATACTAGTATTTAATTAAACAAATAGTGCAAAGATTGTGTAAGAACTATAAAAAGTGTTTTAAAAGTAAATGTATTGTGTAATAGTAAATATAAATTTACTATTATAAATAATAGTGACCGCAATTGGTCAACAGATAGTTTTTGTAGAAGGAAGATTGTTTTTGTTTTGTGAAGGTACTTCCGTAGGGATGTATAACAAACTAGGGAGAACATATTCGGCACCCAACCAGGTAGCTTCATGTAGAGGTTGTCTATAATAAAACGTAAATAATTTCATAGTAAAAGTAATTTAAATTGTCAAAGTTGTATACTAAAGTAATCATAAGTTGATGGAGTAACAAAGTTGCATTATAAAAAATTTGAAGAATATTAATAATAGTAGTGCGATATTAGTCGTCAGAGGATATCTAGGGTGTCCTAGATAGGCTTCAAAGTATTTTTCATCGTATCCGTGTAAGGATAAATTAAAAGTCAAAGTGAGTACAAACACGTAGAATGAGATTTCCAGAAGCAGAGTGACGAAGAAAGGTAAAATATTGGACCTGAAGCAGTTAGAATCATAATAGCCGCTAATACATATATTATAAGCCATTGCAGATCAACAGTTTCAGAATACCACCGATAGGGGAGCAGCATCGCAATAGTGCAACAGTGCAGTGCAATGCATGTGTGTTTTGTTTCAGGTTTGTTCGCAAAGGATTAATCTAAATGTCAAAGGTAACAAACAAACTTAAAATGTATTACCATTGTAGAACTTTATAAAACTGTTTCTTTGTGTATTTATACACACATTTTAGATATGATACGTTTTAGATAAGATATGATCGGTGTCATCATTTTAAAAATATCTTCGTATGAAAATAAACATGTGCTAATTAATTGCGAACCATCTTCTTATTCCATACAATATAAGGCAAGCTCAGAGTCAACAATTTTTGTGATAAATTTTTAAAAATAAATTTTTTAATTCAGTAATATAGAAGCAGGATACTAGTCTATTTTGAACCATCCTTAGAGATCAAGGGATTTGATGCTCTAATTACTCTCAAGTAAAATTAATGATAATTAATAATTAAAATTTCAATACATATAAAAACACTTAAAACTGATAGCAAATATTTTATGATAAGTAGTAAATTCAGAGATGTTCACTGACATTGTGGACTGGCGCCCATATTTATAAGGTCTGGATAATATATAAGTAAATGAAGTAAGTACATATCCATTCCATTCTACCCCTAAACATATTAGGCAAATCAACCCATAAAATTTTCTCTATTAACAACAAAATTTTAAAATTAAATAATAAACAATAAATGAATATATTCAATAATAGATATTAATCATTATAATCAAAATAAACATTTTAAATTTATATAATTATCTCAATTGTCTCTCCAACGTGTAGCTATTCAATATTAATTATTATAAATAATTATATAATATATTATATGATTATTATAATATATTATATATATATATATATATATATATATATATATATATATATATATATATATATATATATATATATATATATATATATATATATATATATATATATATATATATATAGATATATATATATATATATATATATATATATATATATATATATATATATATATATATATATATATATATATATATAATAGATAAAGATTACAACAGATTTTAATAGATATGATGAAATAGTGAGTGAGTAACTAACCCAGTTGAGTGGGAAGTTACAATCATTATTATCTGCAACTTTGTTTGTTTCGTTTAAAAGTTTCAGAGACAAACCAACAAAATAGTCATTAAACGAATTGGCTATAGTTTTACAATCCTGTACAGTATTATCTCCATTTTAAATTCAATTATTTCTGTGTTACTTATGTTTTTATTGATTACCTTATTTGTTATCATTCAGGCGGCTTTCCTTTATTACCAGATTCCTCATGTAATCTGTAATCATATATAGCCTTTTTGCAGCAGTAATTAGTATTTTGTAATTTTTTTTAATATTTTTTAGGTTTACGTATAGGTTTCTTAGATTTTTAAGACAAATTTTGATACCTCGTGTTAACCAGAGTTTTAGACCTTTACTAGAATATATTTTTTTAACAGGAAAAGTAAGTAAGTTTAGATGTTTTATTTGATTTACAAATATTGAAAAGGCTTCATTGATATCTTTAGCTTGATACATTTCCAACCATGATTCTTTATTTAAAAAGTCGAACAAAGTTGCATAATTTTCATTGCTATAAATTATATCGCAAGTATAATTATATCGTATAATTATATCGTATAAGTATAATTATATATAAATTATATCGTAAGTATAATTATTTGTATTTAAATCTAGATCACATGTTATATTTAAGAATTGAGCCGAATGTTATACCATTAAAACCAGATATTCCATTAAAACAAACGCTGCTTGAAATACTATATAGTTCAATATCGAAATTAGTACATATGTAATCAATGGCACTAGACAGAGATACGGTACGTCTTGTAGATTAATTTGAAAAAAATTTGCTTGAAGTTCATTTTTATGATTTTTGTAATTTCACTTTTTCCTAGTTAACATTTCAACCCAGTTTCTCTACTTTTCGTTGCTTTATTCGTCAAACTTCCTATTGTAATTTACTATAGTAATAACAATGAAAACAGTAAAGAATTAATTCCGCAAAATGTAAGTTTTAATCTTTATTCCCTGAATAGATTTAAAATACAATTTCATTAAACTTTCATTGAGCCACCTGAAGAATAGTTCGATCAATGTTTAAGTAATTTGTCATTCCTGTTTCATTCACCAAACTTTCTTAGATAGTTTAAATGTTTTACAAAGACTGCTCAACTATTTAACAAATTCAAACTGCTGCTATAAAATGGATAATCATATTCCTTAAGAGAATGCTGAAATCGTTTTTGTTTCTCGTTGAAATAAAATAACCGAAAATGTAGACGGTGGTGGTGTGAAGATTAACTAACTTCTCGTCGAACGGATTTTTAAGACCAACATAACATAACCAACAGAAAATATATCAAATTGAGACGTATATTTGTATGATGATAGCATACTGACGGTATCACCGGTTTATATACTTCTTGGATACTTGGTAACCTAGTTTAAAAACATGTATTTGCTTTATAATTTTAAAATTTTAAGTTAAATTTTTTTTTCTTCGACTGATTTTTTGTAGTTTATTAATAAAAAATTTAAGTATTAGATAGTGGTTTAGCCCTTTTATGGGATACATAGAGCCATTAAATGTAAGCAAAACAAATAAATAGCAGGAACTTTAAAGCTCGTTACTTGAAAAGGTTTTACGAACATTTAATAAAAATTCAAATTTTTTATTCGTCTCTAGTACATACATATTTCCAGAACATTTTTCCCAAATTGAATTTTAAGCTACAAAGAAGAATATCTGCTCCATCGCTGGAAATCTCCATTTTATAATTGATTTCACCTTCCATTATACGTTTTATACTAAATCAGATTAATCTCTTTTTAATTAGGAGAATCGAGCTAATGCAACGTAGAAGCCCATTACTGTAATCCTAGCAAAAATCTAATTTAGTAAAATCCTATTATACTTAAAAACAATTTTACTGACGTTAGATACTTCAACCAAATTACTTAAAAATTTATAGTTCTCTACATAATACATAATAGAATCTGTGAAATACGCAAAATTGTTTCATATAGTTATTTTTTTTACCTTGCAATGAAGTGGTAAAAATTTCAAATCATGATATTCCGTTAGCTATTTAATCCTGTATTTATGTATTATGATGAACTCGGTCAATATAGGCCGTAAAAATCCATTTCTTTTTCGCTGCGTATTAATATTTAATTGTACAGTCAGTTCTGCTTATAGCAAAGTTATTAACAAGTTCTTCTGGGTACCGCGCCGCCGTAAATAGTTTGCCAATACCAGGAAGCCTAATAGCCGTCACCCCAAGCAAAGCTAGAAACATCGTACAGCGCAACATGCGTCGAACTCCCACGAAGACACCTGTAGAAAGGGAAATGATGCCTCACATATCATATAAAACCAGCTCCGCTACTGAAAATTATTCAGTCAATTATTCATTCAACGTATATCCGTCCGGTAGCACCGACTACCAACCGTAACACCGCCTAGTAAGTCTGTTCAAGCAAAGTGAATTCAAGTAGTGAAAAGTAAGTGTAAGTAGTGACGAGTACGCATGGACGCATGCAGACTGAAGCACATGTAAATAAATGTATATAATCTCATATAGGGCTAATAGTAGATGTGTTGTTAAACAAAGACCAGCAATAAACCTGTCATAACCATTTATCTGTGTATTTCTTTAGATAGGGTAATCCAAGGACGATTCATTGTTGCTGAAATAATTTTTTTTGTTGATGCTCCAAAAAATACATTCAAACCTATTATTATGTATGATTAATATGATCTGAACAAATATTAATGTAAATATAAAAGAATCCGAGAAATACTTATTTCAGAGACTAAAATGAGTCTCTAGCTATACATAGCTAGCTGAAAAATAGCTATGTTGGGAGCGTATACAAAAAAATAATTTAGTAGGATCGAAATATATATTATTTACTATAAATTCTTTAAACAGTTGCTTGAAATAAATACGTTTTCTGTTTCTTTGATCATGTACCTACGTCATTTGAATACGCTTTTTGACCATATAAGTAATGCTTAACCAAACATATTATAAGCATATGACTTAATTAATTTGTTATAATATATTATATTATTAATATGCCTAATTACATGACGCATATGAACAAAGACCGTCTTAAAAATAAATGCAGCATATGCGAAATTAATCAAAATAAAATGTTTATTAGTTGCAGTATTCATGTGTTACTAATTAGATATAATTATTAAATTCAGAAGAGAAGTTTAAGATAAAAAATAAGAAAATCTCCAACTAAAATGAAGGCTTATTATATGTTTAAATTTTACTACGCCACTGCCCCGATCTGAAAAGAGTACAGAGCATCGAGCGTCATGCATGTTTAATAATGTACCCACAGGGTCACTTCATTCTTGCGCGGCTAATGGGTTGCCTTATTCAATTTATATCAGAATTAACTGGCTGAAAACGTTAGAGGCTTTTAACTAGAAAATGTTTTAGCACAAGAAATATAATGCTTTAGGTGAAATCTAAAATACAAATGATATAGCCACTGTTAATTACCGGCTTAATATTCATCTTTGCTCTCCTCGGTGGATTTAGTTCAAGCTTTGGGTTCCTATTAATTTGGTGCAAATATTATGATGTAAATGTAATACAGCCAAAACGATGAATTAAATTGCGGATCCATTATTAACCTATGAACATTTACGTATTCGTACTAGGTACAAAAGCAAAAACTGCTAGTTACCCATTTTACACTGAACTATATTCACAATAATAATAATAACATTAATAATAATAATAATAATAATACTTGAAAGGGGGGGGGGGAGAAACGGACATGATACTAAATATATTTTTGTGGTAGTACCTACCGCCAAAGTAAAGCGGTGTATGACTGGCTGTGATCTGCTTATGCAACCTAAATATGAGTGTTGCAGAGGCATCCTGAGGAACATCGCCATAGAAATTGGGAACCAATTATTCCTACCAGAGGAATAATTGGTTCCCAATTTCTTTAACATGCGTGGCGTAGGTCAGAGGTAGACATCAGAAGGAAACTAATAGTATTTACTACGTCAGAGTGAAAACAAATTGAATTCTTTTTAACTTCGGTGTGTGCCACGAATTATATGGTTTCCAACTTTCTGTACATATTGATGTGTTTTATTTAATAGGAAACTATCTTTTCGCCTACCAAACCAGAGAACCCTAGAAACCTGAGAAATAAGTAAGCGGCAGCTCGGTTTATTTATATTTACAAAAATATTAGATATTGCGTATATAATTAAGATAAGATGATTATGAATATATTATCATTCTACAATTTTTATGTTTTTAATATTGCATGTCGTTATTTATAATAACGGGGACGCTGGTCAAGCGGTTTAGATCGCTAGCTCTGCGACTCGATCACTTAATAGCGGTTGGTTAAACTCCCCACTGGGTCGAAATACATTTTCAATAATTTATCTCCAAGACCTAACTAATGAGGTTTTCCAGATTTACCTCATTCCTGCACTGAATGGTGGTTAGAATTTACCAACTTAAATCGATTCCAGGCGCACATGCGGTGAGTGAAATAATAATATGCGAAATAATATGCCGCCCCTACCCGCACAGTCTCTGACTTCTGGGCTAACTATTGGGCTAGATATACAATTATATTTTTTTCTCTATTTCAATCTTTGATATTTGTCAGAAATTTACATAATTGTAATGTCTGAACAGCTCAATGTTAACGTACCAGATTCGTATACAAGGGACCTAGCATTCGACTGACTGTATTATATAATTTTGTAATTTTTACATCACAATAAGAGATACACAGGGTGTCTCTGAGTATGGCTATATCTCCATTAATAAATATGACGAAACAACCGCCAACTTGCATTTTTCAGATGAAGTGCAGATCCTAAATTATTAAAGATATCACCTGCATAGTAGATACATCATAATTTTATTATAATTCAATACACAAATTAACGATTTGACATTGAAAATATGATATTAGGGAGCAAAGTGAATTGAGAGAAAAACAAATCGACAGTGATAAAATTTGCAGCGTAACATTTGTAACGTTTAAATATTCCGTTAAACTCTAACTCCTAATTTACAGGAGGTGATAAATAAGCTCTTATTTTCTTCCGTAATCCTACTTTAGCCGACAAGTGCCGGTCCTGTTGGCGGGCTGGCAGCAAAAGAGATGCGGGTGTTGCGGAAACCACAAGGAAACACTGCTGGCATTCCAACAAATCAACAGGTGGTCAGTTATTCCGTGCCAAAACAGAAATCAGGATCGAAATTATACATCGTGTATTGTGTAAAATGTAAATAATTTACTGGAGTGCGCTTACTGCGATTGGAATTATTCCGGACGTCAGGAAATTGGATTTTCATGATATCGAATGGGATTTATTCCAAGTCCAGAATGTATTTTTAAACGGTTTTTATGAATCGATTCCGCGCCGGGACTTTTATTGCTTTAAAATGAGTAATCTTTGCATACTTCCACCATTCTCCGCTTATATTTACTTTTCCAGATAAATATTTATGCTGGAATAAATACGTTAGTTTATAGGCGATTGATGCAATTGCTTTAGCTACAAGAGTAAATATTGTTATAGCCCAACAAAAATAAGTGAGGCAATTGAGCTACGGCTGAGATGCCGGCTTCAAATGTGTATGACTTTAGCTTAATATACTCAACATGTATCAACACCATAAACATTATTGAAATAAATTAAGAATGCGTTTTAAACTACTGTAAATGTGTTAAAAAATTAAGGATGTGCATTATGTATAATGGATTTTCGCCACGTTATAGGGAATCTTCCACACCAATCTTTAAGATAACTTATGCAACTTTTAATAAGGCTTGAATTAAAGTTTTGATATTATTGTGCAACGTCAATTTAAACAGTTTTTATAACGTTTGAACGACGTTATGTTGTATTCAGATAAAATCTTTATAGTCAAATGTTTTTGTTTTAATCTCACGTTTATGTAAGTATTGTTATTAAGAACTAATTACAACATTGTAAGAATGTAATAAACATTGCCGAAAGCTTGACAATAAAAATAGTGTTATTCATATAGCAACCCTTAATTTGGTGGCGGCACCCTCAATACGCAAAAGTTATGTCGAAAATGTTGCCGTTGCTGAGATGGGTGAGTAGTCTGAGATTGTTAGGTACTGGTAGGGTTACTGATTCTTGTGATCAGTGATGGTTGAAGAGGATTACTAAAGAGCGGTTGCACTCTTTTTCCTGGAACAGTGTCCTGGTAATAGTGCCGGAAATTGGTTGGAATCCGCACCGAAGAGCACTTCAAGTCCTGATTATGGTGTTACATTCACTTTTAGTAATTAACAATTTGAGAATCCGAAATTTATTGCAATAAATTCGTCAAATAAGTATATTTGACGAATAAAGTGATTCTTAAGCAGTGACTATTCATCGATATTGCCACACCGCATTTAATAAATTCTTTGTCATAGATTTATCACAAATATCTTAGTGCACATCTGTGTCGCCTTATTGTTTTGTCAGTTGAACATTGATAGTTCTGTAACGCTGACCTGGATCGGCAGATTTATGGTCTAATTTCCTCAGGCGTTAGCCTGGACGCTTCCTTTTTAGCTAGATGCATGAATGGCATACTAGTTTTTCAATGTGTTAAGAGTTTAAGTGATATTCTTGGTTAAATAACGTATTATGTACGTTCCGATATAATGGGAAATACAAGGAAATCATTATTCATGTGTTGAGATTTTGGATGAATCTGCACATACCACATTAGTGGGATCAAATAACTTTTAATTAACACATTGTGGTAAGCCAGTTTTGCCTGCGTTGCGTTGAACTCCCTAGAGTTGATTGAGGGACACACCTAAGCTATCTTTTCGCAGCCGTTTTCCAACACCGTAGTATGTTTTACCAGATATATATTCACTTAACGTAACTTTTTTTACTTGTAATGAGACAAACTTATCGGCCTGTGTTACAGGGCTTTCTTCTCTTTCGGCGAGTGTAAGTCACACCACCTTTCACACCACCTGCTTTTACACCACCTCTTTTGTAACCACATTTCTTTTGAACCACCGTTGGAACCACCTTTAGGTCCACCTTGCTGAAGTCTGTCGACCCCTGTACCGGCGTAGAGTCACAGGAGAGATTCACCTTACTGGAGGACTCGTTGCATATATCACAGATAAGCCTAGTTTTAAGTATAGTTTAAAAGGGGAAACACCCTGTTTGATTGACTTGATATTGCTAGTGTGTACGTTTTAAAATATAAAATTATTACGAGCCCTCATCTAACGTGACATAGTGCCTATATGTACTCACCTGCTTATTCCCATTGTTTAATCAACCTATTTAGGTAGGCATTGCCTCACTATTTTTATATATTAATTGCAGAAAAGTCATCGTGCACTTTGACATTTAAACCCTTTTCCGTATAAGCTGTTTATGTATTTTACGCTTTGTCTCCAGGTATAATACCACATTTTTGGTAAATTTTTCAATTCTTTTTTTTATAACACCATTTCTAACTTTCCAATTTGTAAAGTATTTTTAGTAATAAGTATACTTTGTATCTTATTTTTCTTTCCCCCAAAAATTACACAAAGTTTTCCAGAAGTAGATTCGATACCCAGAATAATTTGTGGACTATCTGACTCAGTTGCGCATGGTCAGTGACGTCCACGGGAATTAGTGACTTCGGTGTCCACCGAACTTACTAGTTTGAATTTAATTTTACTTTTATTTTTATTAAGAGCTGAGCTAGCTTTGGCAAACTTTTATTGCCCACTTTAAATCGCTGTTGGCGATTAATAATGGCTTGTAAAGGAGCATCGAATGGGCAACAACGCGTTGAAACATTGTCCTCGTAGTTGTTCGTAGTGCTGTGTTTCATGATTTCGTGTTTGCAGAGCAGAAAAATAAAGCTCTTTATTTTATTGATCACTTTCAGGTAATGGACTTACCTAATAATTGTCCTAACTACATCGAGGTTATTTTTTCCCGCCACATCTTAACATAAATTAAATCACGCAAAACGTGAACAAAAAACAGACAGGGTGTGATGAGAACACGAAGATGGCAAGTATGTTGTCATACTAAATTTAGCATTCAGAAGTAAGCTGAATATTCATGAATCTATGTCAGAATTAAAATTTTAT
>CAXKVY010006159.1:0-21741 GCA_964058915.1 Tetropium fuscum | reverse complement strand
AACTATGGCAAGTAAAAGAAAGAGAACACAAAACTTCTAAAGTAACTGACCAAAAAATCGGTCTATAAATTTGTACATTTAAATGAGGCAATATATCAATTAGATAAAGTAGATAATCTAACTATAGGAAGGCTATTATTGTGGGCTATACGCTTTAAATGCAATCTGTTGGGCCTCATCAATTGACCTTTTATCCCAACCTCCACCGCCAGACTGCCAGCCGCCACCTTGCCCACCGCCACTGGATTGCCAGCCATGCCCACCGTGACTACCATGTCCACCATCTCCACCTCCCCCGCCATGTTTCGAGGCAAATAATTTTTTAATTGCGATTATTCCAGATAGAAGAAGTGCAATTTTAGCAGTTATAAGAGCTTTCCCTGCCAATAGAAAGAGACCTGCTATAGCAACGGGAACCATGGCAACCATTTTCGCTGCAATACCCATCATTAAACCACCCATCATACCTCCTTTCTTTCCACCTTTTCCGCCACCGCCACCTCCTCCGCCTTCACCACCCCCTTTGCGGCCTGGAAATAAAATTTAGTTTATTACATTGCTTTAGTCAAGTATTACCGATTGCGACTCTTACCTTCTGCTCCCATAGAAAATGTAGGAACCGTGAATTCCACTGTCCTAGATCCAATAAATTTGGCCATTTTATTCAGAATCATCGAGTTTAATGTCTCATCTTTTGCAACTATTGAACGTGGCAATGTTTTTTCGAGTTGATCTTCACTGAGAGAGGGTTCATTATCTTGCACATCAGAATTTCGCAGGATTGTTATTCCGTTAATTAAAGTAAATTTCTCCATACGACCTAATCGATCCAGAAAAATTAATCCTTTTTTCTTTAAACAAGAAGAAAATCCGTCCGTTTTCGACGAACAATCATCGTAAATTTTAAGAGCGACACGTACACCAGCATTTTCAAAACCGTCTTGTCCTAAAACACCACCAATAACGCACACGGCAAACACTAAAATTCGAATTTTCATTATCACAAATGCCACACTGTACTACTATATTAGTAAAGGCGGAGATGATACTGCTGTACACCTGATTGTGCTTTCGTTGTTTTATACTTTAGCATTGACACCGGTTGACCTTTCCTTCCTTTACTGACCTCCTAAGAAATTCTCATATGGTGAGATGTGGGGATCGCCTACAATAAGCTTCACTGACATATTTGCCGACTACCCTATAAACAATGATGATTGGTCGATGATGACTGACCTACTATACGTACCAGGTTGGGCACATAGTCTTTATTGTATTACTGAGAAAATGCACTACAATTCCGCCTATCATTTCCACGTGTTTTAATTTGTTTATACTCGATTAAAATAACAATGAATGGAGAAACATCTAAATTATAAATTATATATATTCATATATATATATATATATATATATATATATATATATATATATATATATATATATATATATATATATATATATATATATATATATATATATATATATATATATATATATATATACAAATTGACGATTTTTTTTATGTGCATTATTGCATTGAAAAAGTATTGAATTTAAATTTACTAAATATGTTCTAATACAAATAACTACTATTGGTAATGTTTTCCATTTTCTTTTGCTTAGTATACTAATGGTAACTAAAAAAAATACATTCGAATATAATTGTTGATCCTGGTTACTTAGTTTTCATGTATCAATAAATGCTTTAAAATACAAATCTTATATATCAAAATTTTATATATACTCGTTGGTTATTTTTAACTTTTAACTGATAAAAAAAAAGGAAATCAGAGGTCCATGTCTCTTTCTGTTTGAAAATTATGATAAAAATAGTGGAGTGTTAGAACGGGCGCTTTTATTCAATTCTTAATCAAATTAGCTTGCTTTAACTCTAATATTACTAATAAATTTTGAAACTCTACCAAACTACCTGTAAGGGACCTTTTAATCAAATAATTTGTAGTTAATTCTTATCACAAAATCCATCAACATTTGATAATTTCTGTTTGTAAATACTGTAGGTATTAATTTACAGCGCAGTATGTCATGATCTATGAAAATAAAATAAGATAATTTTGTATCATCAGTCAAGATGCTCTGAAATTCAGGGGTGTAATCGATAGTCCGGGAGTGGGGACTGACTGAAAATGAATGCCAAAGGCAAAGATGAAAATGCTACTTCGCAGAACATGTTCCTGGCTCCAGTTAAAGTAAAAATCATATTCATCTCGAATGTCATGCATTCGAGCCTGATATTGTAAAAATCAAAATAAAGGAAAGGTAAACAACCTAACAAGTGAACTCGTTCACCATACACATAAAAACATAAAAGTTTTAATGATCTGGATCCAAATATGAAGCCGATATTGTAGATGAAAGGAAAGAGAACAAGTTCTGACATAACAATAAGTGGAGTAAGACTAGAATGGGACAACTTAATATGTAAAAGCACCCTTCTCTGTCTTCGGTGTCTTCTCTAAAGATCAAGCAGTTACAACAAAATATCTTTGAGCTTAGAAATGAAATATAACTCGCCAGTACCTAAATGTAAAAATGTAAATATGAAAGAAACAAGAGACCTTAAGGAAAAAGACCAGAAAAATAATTCCACAAGAAACAGAATGGATTAAAACAAAACCATGATTTCACAAAATTTAGGAAAGTAATACGGGCGCCGTGCTAAATAAAAAAAGTTGCTTCTGAAGAAAAAAAGATGCAGCCAGATTGCAGTCAAATCTGCAGATATAAAATGTAGCTAAAAAAATTAAAAGGGATTACAAATTTTCAATTAATTTTATGGTCTATCTTGACACTAACAGAAAGCTGGAATATATCTACTGAAGCAGTGAGCGGTGATAACAAAGGAGATATATATATTATATATATATATATATATATATATATATATATATATATATATATATATATATATATATATATATATATATATATATATATATATGTATATGTATCTATTTTAAATGAGCATACCGAACTATTCTCAATTTGTATCTCAAAATAGCGGGAAATGTTTTCTCGCATTTTACGGGCAGAGAAAGTTTACTAGATTCGTGTACCGGAATTGGATAACACGAATAAAAAAATCACAAGCTGATAAGCATCTGTAAAATCTACAATGTTCGTAAATATGGTAAACTATAGTCTAAATAGTTAATAGTGCAGAGTAAATGTTTACCGATGATAGTATGAAAAAATTGTAGGTATAGTACCCAATACGATGTTGGTATATGTAAGGTCAAATATGTGAATAATAATATTGAAGTCCAAGTTCAACTCTCATAATCTTGGCCGCTATGGCTCGCTATATTAGGTTACAGATTTCTCACAGATTTAATAACTTTCACTTCTCTGTCGATCTCTTGCCGTGACATTGTGTGTGCCACTTTCATTCTTCACTTGTTCGTTAAAGATCGATACACAGCAAACATCTTTAGGCATGGAGAAAAGTATCAGAAACAATTTATATCAATTAGCACTTATCATGTCCTTCAGTTCTCATTATTTATGTTATTGTTTACGAATTATCTTGCGTATATATATATATATATATATATATATATATATATATATATATATATATATATATATATATATATATATATATATATATATATATATATATATATATATATTCATAAATTTCTTTTTCGGTCTCATTGACTAATGATTTAGCATTGGACCAAAATAATTTCTCCCAACGTTTTAGCTTCCTAGATCAAACCTGTAAACGGCGCGGCGCAAACCGAGTTTGTTTCCCATTTAATTAACATGAGAAAATCGACGTTTTTACTCGAACATGAATAGCTGGTAGAATTTTTGTTTAAAAAAATTCTGATCAAAACATTTTATAGAGAGTTAGATTTCCTACAAAAAAGGTCCTTGGTACTAAATCCGTGAATTAATTATTTTCAAAGATAAGCTCGTTTAAACATTCTCTTAAAAATCGGATTTCATTTAATTAATTTTAAGGAAAATTATATCTAAAATTTTTTGGACTGTCCGATTGATATTATTATTTGACTGATTTATGATGTTGATATTTAAATTTTGTGCTTCGAAAAGTATAAAGTAGAATATGATGAAAAAAGGGGAGACAAAAATATTAATTGTTATGATAATTACTTACCTAAATCCATCGATTTTCTATAATGTTTTGAAAGTGTTCCGACTTTTCTAGTTTCTCATTTGTTCGTTCATTCGCTTCTCTTGAAATAATATATATATATATATATATATATATATATATATATATATATATATATATATATATATATATATATATATATATATATATATATATATATATGTATATATATATATATATATATATATATATATATATATATATATATATATATATATATATATATATATATATATATATATATATATATATATATATATATATATATATATTCAAACATTTTAACAGTTTAAAAACATATGATATTCACACAACACACAAAAATACAAACAATTTAAAATTCCTTTATTAATATTACAGGTCGTACACCACTATGAAGATCCTAAATGAAGGTGAAAGAACTTGTACAACTTCTAAGTGGTTCGTTTCCGTGTGTGTGTCCAGACATAGGAGTGGCATATGTATATATATATATATATATATATATATATATATATATATATATATATATATATATATATATATATATATATATATATATATATATATATATATATATATATATATATATATATATATATATATATATATATATATATATATATATATATATATATATATATATATATATATATATATATATATATATATATATATATATATATATATATATATATATATATATATATATATATATATATATATATATATATATATATATATATATATATATATACATATATATATATATATATATATATTTTTTGTGAAAAGTAATCTTGGGTTTGTAGCATTTCATTACATAGAAATAAGCAACTAGACGAATAAGAAAGAAAATGATTTTAGTTTTGACTAAGCAAGCAATTTCTGTATCACTCCCTCTTTGAATGCTTCAGAACTCTATTGTATATATAATTCAATATTTTCCCGCATATAGTTGGAAAAAGTAGTTGTTTTTCAATAGGTTCAACAAGATTTTATGCATTTTAAAGTTTAACATCTTCTGGATAACTGTATGCCTAATGCTTTTATATATAATATGTTCAAATAGAACAAATATAAATAGTAGACTAGGTTTGTGTAATCTAAGAATGAGTTCCGTCAAAAACTAATGTCATAAAACGTCACTGCAAGTGTTGGTGTATTGGTAATTTAAATTCAAGTATGAATGATCAATGAAATAAATCGTATACTGCTCTGAAGATCCTCAAGAAAGGTGAAAGAACTTGTACAACTTCTAAGTGGTTCGTTTTCATATGCATAGTGATTCATTTCCGTATGTGTGTCCAGATATAGTACTGGTAAGTGTGTTTTCTTTCTTATTCGTCTAGTTGCTTATTTCTATGTAATAAAATGCTACAAACCCAAGATTACTTTTCACAAAATAAATATGAATAGTAAAGAATTTCAAAGCTAACATATATATATATATATATATATATATATATATATATATATATATATATATATATATATATATATATATATATATATATATATATATATATATATATATATATATATATATATGAAATAATAAAGCTGTATAATTTCAGATTGGAAATGCTAAGAATATTTAAATTATATAAAATAAAATGATTGAAAAAAAGTTCGTTCTCTCAGCCAGGTTTTAATTTCATTTTCAGGATTCAGTTTTTGTAGATAAGTTCGGTTACTAAACTTTTCTTGGGACAGCTTATCGTGATGTGTAAAGGTTCAGAGATGATATCAGTTAACCACATATCAGCTTCAAGCTCTTGGACATTATAGCCTTTGCTTAATATCAGTGAAGTATGGCAGTTTTCTGGTAGCGTCTGTCGATTTTTAAATAAGCGTGCTTCACAGGTAGCGTCATTATCAATCGGGTATGCGAATAAGTTGGAGCATAATTTTGTGCTATAATTTAGTGGTTTGCTAATACTTGGATCAGGAACGGGTTCATACGTTAGAGAATCAGCGTCTTTCGCGATTTATTTATTAGTGATAGGTAAAATGTGATGTAAACCAGTTCTATTATCCAAAATAGGAATGGGATACAAATGATAGAGAGTGTAAGTTTGTTGTTCTACCAATGGTATCCTTAAAACAAATACTAAATCTGAATTGAATTGAAATTCTTCTAGTTAGAACTAGAAGAATGTCTAGATTCTGAGTGATGTTTGAAAATTTGAGAGGTAAAGGTAAATTGTTTCTATGCCAATTTGGGACATTTCCTGTAACGAGGTAATTAGATCTGCTGGGGCTTAATGGATTATTTTCAAACGTGTAAATGTTACCAGAGTTTAAAATATCATTTAAGTTATCTTCAATGTACAAGTAACTTTCCATGAGTTGCTCACAAATTCCTAGAAATTTTAATTTTAGGTAAGTGGAATCAATTTTATCGCTTGTACCGATAATATATATTTCTATTTCTTTAATTGAATGTTTCTTTATTGAATGTTTCTTCGTCAACACGCAACCTTTGAATAGTAGCGATAAAGTTTTTGCTGACTGAAATTTGGTTTTTAATTTTTGCACAAAGTTTGAAATGAGGCGTCGGTAATAACCAGCAAATCCTAGAAATGACTTGGTTTATTTTTTATTATTCTGTTCAGGGAAATTTTGAAAACAATCTATTTTCGCGGGATTTGATTTTACGCCATTTTCAGTTATATCATGTCCTAAGTACGCAATTTCCTTTCTAAGAAATTCACATTTGTCAGGTTGAATCTTAAGTTTCGCTTTCTGACATCGTTTGAAAAGTTTATTTAACCTAGAAATGTGGTCATGGATTGTTGCTGAATAAATAATGATGTCATCCATATAAACGAAACAACGTTCATTTTGAATTCCCAATAAAATATTATCCATCACTCTTTGAAATATTGATAGGGCATTTTTTAATCCAAGTGGCATACGTACAAAATCAAAATATTCATTTTCAACTGTGAAAGCGGTCTTTTGAATATCTTTAGGATCAATTTCGATTTGATGAAAACCTGATGATAAAGTCAATTTTCAGTAACTTTGAAAAGTGGAATCGTCTTAAAGTCCGTAATAAGTTGCTTGTTTCGTATATCATTTATACAATTGGAATCTTCTAGAAAGTCGGAACCTATAGGTTCGTCGAATTCTATATCCAAGTTGTATATGTACACTTTATGCGGGTTACCAATTTGAAATGGAATAAGTGTTGATTAATTTATTATAATTTTTTGGTTTGTTATTCCTTGAATAACAACATTTTCCGGGGATCTTTGCTTATAATGTTCGCGTGTTTTTTGTTCGAAAATAGTTAAACCAGCTCCAGTCTATTAAAATTTTAAATTTATATGTGATGTCATTTATATATATAATAGAGATTTTTTGAGTTTACAGTTAATAGCGGGTTGAGAAAAACATCTGTTCTGGGAAGTTCACATCGGGGTTGAAATTCTGAAAATTAATTATTTGAATTTGATTTGTCAATGTGTCCAGTGTTTGGTCTGTTTGATAGTCCAAGGGATCGGTTGGAAATGGGGAATCGCGAAAATTTTCGTTAAACGTCGGTGTCGGTGTAAGTATTGATTAGCAATATAATCAATATTAAAGTCATGTTGATAATTATTTAAATTTTCGCTTGGCAAATTATCATAATTAAATGATTAAATGAATGAGAATGAAATGATGATGAGTTTTATTTTGTTGGAATCTATTAAAATTTAGGTTTAATAGGGTTGCTGATGGCCTGTTTTGATTTGAAGAGTTTGGATTTGGTTTAATCGCTAAATTTTGTTGAAAATTCGGACCATTTTGTTGAAAATTTTGATTCTGTATTGAGTATATTGATTGGAAATTCGGTCTTGATTTTGAAAGGTCGGTCTGGAAAAAAATTGAGATTGTGATTGCTGTATTGCACAGCACTCTTTTATTAAATGACCCGTACGTTTGCAATACGACAAATTTTTTGTGGGTATTTTGAGTAATTGGTTTTTGGAATTTCTGATTTTGAAAATTTGAAAATAAGACAGTTGTAGTTTCCTACGGATTCTGTTGGTAGCTACAAGCATATCCTTGGGATTACCAGATCTTATTATTTGGCTTAACTTAGGTTCCAAACCGGCAAGCAATGTGTTTAAAGTCATTGTTTTAATCAACTCTGATTGACCTTTCTTTTGCTCTGGGCGAGAACTTGTTTAGCTATCGCGGCATGCATTTTTGCATTGTGCGTCTGTAGCCGGGAAAGAAAAGTAAGTGCGGATCCGTTGGTTAACTTGTGGATTCGTTGGAGATCCTGTATTAAAGAAGTGAGATCACGCGAATCACCAAAATGAATGTTTAATAAATGCTTGATTTCTTCCCAAGTCGCAGGGTTACGGGAATTAATTAACTCGGCAGCTCTGCGAGAGTTGGGAGTATTTTTTGATCGGCAATTGCCATGTTGAAGGCAGTATTGCAAAAATGTTTATAAGAAGATCTATCTGATTACCGTCGTAATCAGGTACAATGAAAAATATTTCAAATAGTCTGTAGGGTTCCACGGCTACGTTTGCATGGGCATTGGCATCCATAGTAGCTCCAGGTCTTCATGGGTTGTACCGACGATTGCATAGATAATATTTTTTAAATGACCCCAAAGAATTCAAGGTATGTTAAATCAGGTGACCTTGGAGGCCACCTATCGTCAATTAGCAATTGTTACAATATTAAGGATATACGAAGCAATTACATAATTGCATAATTAAAATAAAGCACATTTATTTTAATTAAGTATAGATAAATATTAAAATTATAATAATTAGGTACCGTCAACTGGGGTGATGTTGGACAGCAGGGGTGAAGGTGGACAAACGGTAGTATTGAGAAAAACCTCGTACCCGGTAGGGGAGGGGTTAACGTGCAACTGATTTGGCAGTAGAAATTGTGAAACTACATGTTCAGTTACTCTGGGAACGCGGTGTGGATATGAACGACGGAGGTATAGTTTGTAACTTCGAAATATGAGACATAAAAGCCCGAGCAAAAAACCCTCATTATATCGATCTCTTCACACCTGCTACCGCATTTTTAACAGCGTGGTCCAGTATAACAAAAACAAATGATTTTATATACATCGCCCATCACATTATGACATTATATAGTATAATATATATAAGTAGTATAACAAATTATTGATCACACTATATACCTTTCGTCATATCATAAAACAATTGGATGGTGAATGTGATGCAGAATAAGAATGTTTCCCATTCAAATATTATGGATCCATTTTACACGCTCCTCGGCCGTGTCACATCGGCATCATTGGCATTCATTGGATTCCTAAATTGCCTAATATCATCGAACGTTTTGTGGTAAACTGGGGTCAACAATAATTCTTGAAATAGAAGTAATACAGTTATTCTTTAATTTAGTGTATTATTTTGATCGGTTTTGTGTTAAAATTGATTAGTTAATAGTATTCTATCAAAACAACTTGTTGAATGAAAGCGCCTTTATAGTGACAATTTTAGCTTGCTGTAAGAAAATTGATACCGCCCCGATCTCCCATTGCGGCAATTGTGGGTATCCTTTGAAATTTTTTTATGTCTCATATTTCGATGTTACAAACAGTAAGTGCGTCTGTTATTTACGAAAGCATTGTGTGAAATTTTTACATTTTCAAAAACTTGTTCTTATAACTACTGTAGCTACGATGTTGGGATGGCGGTATGTCAACCTCTTTGTCCGAGGAGTTGCACTATTGTATGAGTAATAGTCATGGAAATTTTCAATTATATTTTTACGAAAATAGTGGTGGGGGATTTTTTTTTCAATGTTTTATTATTCCAGGGTGAAGTTGGACATCCAAAAAATACTCCGAAATATAAAAAACCGCTTGGCATAAAGCCAAATTGTAATTGCCCCACCAGAAATTTTGAAATGGCAGTAAAAGAAGTAAATAATAAGATTTTAGGTGTCAGGGCTGCAGCTGAATGTTCCAAAAGTGATCATTCAGCTAAAGTGAAGAAGTGGAATGTTCCAAAGTCAACACTTCACAACCACGTTAAAGGAATTAAATGCACGAGCACGAATGAGGGTCAAACAGTTTTATTTCCAGGTTTTGCAGCTTGCGGGATGGAGGTACAATGATCGTGAAAGGGTCCTCAAGAAATTGGAGGATTATACACCAACCCAAAACAACACAGAAATATGGATGAACTCATTTATCGCCTTTTTTAAAGAAGGCTTCTGCCAAAAACACAAAAGGCTAGAGGTAAAAGGCCGAACATCGTCCCCGGAAGAAGTGTCACATTTTGTGATAATAGAGTAAACAGAATATGATGAAGAAATATGGAAGAAAATAGCAACGATGAGTATGACCAAAATAACGAACAAAGCCATGGTAGAAGTGATATTGGCCAATATAATGAGACTGAACCTTTACCAGTAATTAATAATGAGACTGAATTTGAGTGCAACCAATTCATCCTTCAATTTCAATCCGCAAAGAGAAATTTAAATTTTATAGTACATGAAATGGTTGAGGGAACTCGATGATACTAAATTTCCTAAGAAAAAAAACAATCAAACATCACCCCCGTTGACGGTATTGATTTAAGAAATTATTACTTGAGAAGTGATAAGCATACTTTGCGACTATAAATGTTGAGAAGAAATAGTAATTATTCAATTTGTCTAATTTAATATCACATTACGAAATATTAGTAATAAAAGAATAAATATAAAATTTAAAAAACATTTATTTACCAATTAACCAGATAATAAAATTATAGCAATTTGGAATATAGGTACATACATAAACCTGTACTGATTATATTTTACACAATGTAAAGTTGAGCATAATTTTAAAATTATAATTTGCCCATAGTATAACTCCAACTAACTACCTCTTGCCACCATCTTGGCCGTGTCATAAAATATGGGGAACGATACATCGCTTTCTGTAAATGTTTGTAAACCTAAAAAATAATAAGGAAGTAATACAAATTATTAAATTATTGAAATAAATACGCATATTAATGACGAGCCAATATATATATATATATATATATATATATATATATATATATATATATATATATATATATATATATATATATATATATATATATATATATATATATATATATATATATATATATATATATATATATATATATATATATATATATATATATATATATATATATATATATATATATATATATATATATATATATATATATATATATATATATATATATATATATATATATATATATATATATATATATATATATATATATATATATATATATATATATATATATATATATATATATATATATATATATATATATATATATATATATATATATATATATATATATATATATATATATATATATATATATATATATATATATATATATATATATATATATATATATATATATATATATATATATATATATATATATATATATATATATATATATATATACATATATATATATATATATATACATATATATATATATATATATATACATATATATATATATATATATATATATATATATATATATATATATATATATATATATATATATATATATATATATATATATATATATATATATATATATATATATATATATATATATATATATATATATATATATATATATATATATATATATATATATATATATATATATATATATATATATATATATATATATATATATATATATATATATATATATATACATATATATATATATATATACATATATATATATATATATATATACATATATATATATATATATATATATATATATATATATATATATATATATATATATATATATATATATATATATATATATTGGTATGCCCAAACTTTACGAGTAAATATCAGGAAAATTATTTATTTCACGTAAAAAAAAATTAATTGTTTCGAATTATGTATTGTCATCCTCAAATGCTCATATTTTCTTCATAAATATGTTTTTTATTTGCTCAATTTTTAATGAATATAGTGAATAATTACGGCAAAAGTCGACATCTGTCCGAACGTAGGACATGGTCTTTAGCTAATTACACAATGTTTTAATAATTTCCGCTATCTGGAGGTGGTCTCTAAGAACGAATCCTAAAAGAGAACGATTCAGAAGATATAAGAAAGTTGCGTTAGAAAAGGCATTGAAAGATTTCGCGAAGGACAGATTGACTTTGAGAACTGCGGCAGAAATATATGATGTGCGAAAGTCGGCACTTTGTGACAAGTGTCGGGGTAACATCATATCAAAACATAGAAGACCCAACGGTATATCAGCAGCGGATGAAATAATTTGGTCCTTCGCATTTTAATAGCAACCAACTGTGGATACCTACACCTTGAGAGTTACCGATAGTAGAGTTGTTAAGAGGTATTTAAAAAGAGGATAATTGTAAGACGATTTCGGAACAATGAACCCGGCCCAAAGGTAACCCGTTCTTTTTTAACAGAAGTGCAAGTGGCTGGCTTGATTAATTTATCTTTAAAGGCTGGTTTGAAAAAATAGTACATCTTACTATAGAAAAATAAATAGTATTAATAATAATAACAAATAGTAGAAAAAGTGTATTATATACACACAAAATTCAATTCGTATTACCATGTCCCTCCCAGTCAATCCGACACATATGCACTAACTAACCACTGTGTCCTATTTTCGGCCATGGAAAGCCACTCTCCTTGAATGAAAAAAAAGCCATGATAGTGCCAAAGCCATGATATATATTGTGCTTTTATATATTTATTACACTTATTACATATTTTGCGAATGCATTTAAAAAAATGGTTACCTCTATCTGGTCTTCTGACAGGATTGTCAGAAGACAAGAATATTAAATCCTGATCTCGTGCATTCGGATTACCACTAGGCCTTAACGAGGTTCTTAAAATAATTATGAGGTAACCGGGCATCGCATTGCACATATATCACATAAAGCACCTGAATGGTGTGCAGCAATTAGTGATCATCTTAGGAGTAGCAGAAAGGCAGACACTATCTCCAAACGCCAGAGAAAAAAAACAGCGTCCTACCAGGTAACGCATTCGCGTTCGCTTAAGTTTTGGATAATGAGGAACCAGATGATAGACAAACAAAAAAAATCATGGATTAAGGTGATATTGATATGGCAGAAAATCAAAATATTATTGAGGAATTATTGACCAAAGACGAATCAACAGTAGAGGTCGTCCAAGAAGCTCATGAATATCTAGTAAATGGTAATGTAGAGCAGAGAATATATGGATGAATGAAACGAATCCTTGGCTAAACTAAAAATGCAGAAAAAAGGAAACAGTTCTATTGATGGGGAAACTCTTAGAACTATCATGGGGAAAATCTTAAATCTCGTTTACCACGCAATTTACCATGAAGAATTTGCATATTACAGCAAATTCTCATACAATAAAATGGTAACAAATTTTTTAAATGCCAACTGTCACAACGTTCAGGTAAGCTACTTAAGAAGTTCTGAAGTCGAGCTACTAACTTTATTAGTATATACTATAACACTCGGAGCAGTTTCCACAAACACCAAAACACTTTCACTTCGCTCGACACGCGTTTCGCCAACCAAGTTGGCATCATCCGGAGACGATTAAAACTGGCGAAACGCGCGTCGAGCGAAGTGAAAGTGTTTTGGTGTTTGTGGAAACTACTCCGAGTGTTACAGTTACATCAAAGGTTCCAGCCTTATCCAGTAGTATATACTATATCCAAATTAAGATTACCTTAACGACATGTCGTATATAATGTAGAGGAATGTATAATGTATGTGCTATTCTCCAAGCACCACATGATAAACCACGAAAATATTGTTTTTAATATGCCAGATATACATTATAATGAATATAGGTTACTATTTAGTGTGCTTTTATGTAATATGTGAACGTCACATAAAATTAGATGTGTGTATCATACCATTCCGTCTGATGCTCCTAGAACTGAATTAAGAATGAAATCGGGTGGAGCAACTGCATCAATTAAGGCAACAGCATCATTTTTCAAATCGCCACACAATTTCAAAATCGATTCTTGAATCAAAGTAGGGGCTGTAGGTCCTTGCAAGAGTTGTCCTTGATATAATGTGGGTATATGTCTCTCCAGCGACCACAATCCATATAAATTCAATAATTTTGTAAGTGTATTCTTTACTTCGAGTTCCTCAATTTGAGAGATGAATATTAACATTCGTTTCATGAGAAAATGCTAAAACAGTATATTTTACAATTAATTCACATTAAAGTGATTCTTCTAATAAAAATATAAAAAATAATATTCAATTCAAATTAGTAGGTTTGGCGGATACCGAAGTCGTGGATGCCACTGACCATGCGCAACTGAGTCAGATAGTCCCCAAATTATCCTGGGTATCGAACATACTCTTGGCACTTTCTGTAATTTTTTGGGATAAAGAAAAATAAGACACACAGTATACTAATTACTAAGTTTACTTTACAAATTGTAAATTCAGACATGCTGATGCACAAAAAAATAATTCAAAATTATATATATATATATATATATATATATATATATATATATATATATATATATATATATATATATATATATATATATATATATATATATATATATATATATATATATATATATATATATATATATATATATATATATATATATATATATATATATATATATATATATATATATATATATATATATATATATATATATATATATATATATATATATATATATATATATATATATATAATATATATACAGGGTGTCTTATAAGTCGTGGATCAAACGAAAGGAGGTGATAGGAGAACTTATTTCCAACATAAAAAACTATACATGTTGTTATCCAATTGTTTGCCGTTAACAAGATATTGCTTGTTTTGTTTTTATAACGTAACTCTATTAGAATAAATTCCGAGAATTACCGTAAACGAAAACATGGTTATTCCTGGAAATGGGATAATAAAAGGCATAGTATGCAAAGGTAGAGTGGGAAGAGGTACAGGCTCGCCACTGACGTCACTTGCTCGCCATTGACAAGTACGCACGTATGATTGCGATCTGCTCTTGTGTTTTTGTGAGAAGTTTGTGATTGTTGTAAATCAAATATCATACACGTCACGAGAATATGCAGATATGCAATTCATTTATGGATTCTGTAATGGGAACGCTCGACAATCTGCACGGGAATATCGCAACAGATATCCAAACCGAGAAAGATATCCAGACTATTGTGTTTTTATAACAGTACATAATGCATATGTGGCAGGTGAGATACCAGGTAGGTCACGTAGAGCAGGAAGACCACGGCTTAATGTAGATGACGTGGTACGCGATAATATTGAGGAAGACCCTACAACTAGTGTACGTTACATATCACGCAGGACTGGTGGTGCAAAGGCCACGGTGCAACGCGTTTTAAGGAGATAATTATTTCATCCTTATCATGTTCAACGTGTGCAATCTCTTTTGCCAGACGACTACTTGAAAAGACGTGAATTTCGCAGAGAAATGTTGCAACAATTAAGGGAGGACCCTGATTATGTTAATAATATTTTATGGGCGGACGAGGCCAGTTTCCACCACACGGGAATATTTAATATTCATAATCTACATCATTGGGCAGTAGAAAATCCACGAATGCGAAGACAGTATCGATTTCAGCATCGTTTCAGTGTCAATTTATGGGCCGGAATTCTTAATGGTAGATTAATAGGGCTAGAGGATGTTCCGTTAGCAGTCCGTAGAAGAATGTGGTTCCAGCACGATGGAGCTCCGCCTCATTTTGCACTCCCCGTTCCTCAATTTCTTAATAACACCTTCCCTGAAAGATGGATAGGCCGAAGATGGACCATAGAGTGGCCACCCCGTTCAGCAGACTTAAACCCCTTAGATTTCTTTTTATGGGGTTACTTCAAAGAACAAGTATTTGAAACAGAATGCAATAATGAGCAAACTCTTCGGGCACGAATTGAACTCGTCGTAAATCAAATACGAAACAATCAAGAGGCTCTATTAAAACTCAGGCGGGATTTCATTCGGCGATGCAGATTATGCATTCAAGAAGTAGGAAGACATTTTGAACATCTTTTAAAATAATTAGACCCACATTTATTGTTATTTGGTTACTGATAAATACCTAGCTGTAATTTACAAATTGTTAACAATAAAACAGAAAACAGTCAATATCTCGAAAACGGCAAACAATTGGATAACAATATGTATGTTTTTTTCTTGGAAATAAGTCCCCCTAGCACCTCCTTTCGTTTGATCCATGACTTATGAGACACCCTGTATATATATATATATATATATATATATATATATATATATATATATATATATATATATATATATATATATATATATATATATATATATATATATATAAAAATAGTGACTCAATGCCTACCTATATATGTTAATTAAACAGCGGGAGTAACCAGGCAAATATAGAAACTTTGTCAAACGTTTGTGATGCTCTGCGCTCGGTGCGGAGTTTTTATTCGAGCGCCACTGTCTGTTTATAGTGTAGACATACCACATACGGAGATAGGCAGTAACCCAGGGGTCACGTGACTTATATATCTTATCTACAGTAATACACAGGTATATGGTTACAACAAGTTTATTATCATTTATTCTTCAGGACATCTATTTCTAATTCTATCCTTGTCTAACAAACAATCTACAGGTAATATCTACAGGTTATTCAGTCGGCCTACGTCATAATTGGTTGATGATTAAGCGGGAGTATCCGATGGAGTTAGCGTAGCGCGAGGAAAGCGTGGTATGAGAAAATACTACGGCGGAAAATGATAAACACTTGGTTTCGGGATGATAATGAATAACTATGGTAAAATGGGCTTGTGGCGTAAGGTTAAGCGGTGAGCGGACAGACAGGTACTAAACAAAAAACAATTCGATAGCCGACAGTTTAGGGTTAGTAAAAATCGAGCGTTACACGATAGAACAACGTGCCTTCATTATTGAACAATATTTCAAAAATAATGAAAGCTTGGCGACCGCAGTTCGAAAATTTCATACAAAATATGGTCGGAATAGTGTTTTAACTTCGTCAACTGTGAAGAGATTAATTGAAAAATTCAGGGAGACTGGATCGGTTGGAGACGCCAAACACACTGGTCGTCCAAGAACAAGCCGTTCAAATGTCAATATCGAAGCAGTGCATGAGAGTGTCGGTGACAATCAAGGAACCTCAATTCGGCGTCGTGGATCAATAATTGCAAATTTCAAGAAGCCCTCTACAGTATATACTCACTAAAGATCTGTGTCTCCATGCTTACAAAATAAAATTAACGCAACAACTGAAGCCTAATGACCATGCACAGCGAAGAGAGTTCGTTGAATGGATTATTGAACATCAACAAATGGATGCTGATTTTTCGAGCAACATCATCCTAAGCGATGAAGCACATTTTCACCTTGATGGCGTTGTTAATCGCAAAAATTGCCGCTTTTGGGTTTCGGAGAACCCACATGTGATTGTCGAAAAAACAAATCCATCGACAACGTGTCACTATTTGGTGTGGATTTTGGGCTGGAGGCATAATTGGACCGTATTTTTTTGAAAATGAGGCTGGTCAAGCAGTGACTGTTACTCGATATCGCGACATGATAACACAGTTCTTTCTGCCGAAATTGGATGATATTGATGTGGCCAATATGTGGTTTCAACAAGACGATGCCACATGCCATACAGCCCGTGAAACAATTCAATTACTGCATGACACATTGCCAGGCCGTCTCCTCTCTCGTTTCGGTGATCAGAATTGTCCCCTAGATCGTGTGATTTAACACCATTAGATTTCTTTATATGGGGTTATGGGATTCAACGCTGCATCAACGAAATTTAGCCACATTTATGCAGAATGGTCATGGGGAATTTCGACAAACGAGTGCGTATGTGCATGCAAAGCCGTGGAAGCCATTTGCCCGATGTGTTAATCCATAATGTACATAGGATAGGGTTACCTATCCTATGTACTTTATGATTCAATAAAAAAATAACAATCAAATGACTAAAAACTGTGTTTTCTATTTAATTTAAATCTTTCGTTAATTTTGAGACACCCTTTAAATGCATAATGAAAAATAAAATAGCAATGAACTAGAAAACTATATAGTTATTGCAGCCTCTTATGTTTAACTTACCTGAATATAAGCTACAGACAAATTTTGCGCATAATATATCTGACTGTTATTTTTTGCATTAAACGCATTTTCTCCAGAAGTTATTTTGGATTCAATTTTACTGTTACTTCTTTTCAATAAGTAACAAACTAACCATTCATATATATCTATAATACCTGAAACAAATAATGAACTGTTATAATTTTTGTCTGTCCCTCGAAGAGGACAATCGCACCCCACTACCAAAAACATATGGATACCAATGCTTAATTTACAGACATGAAATTTATTGCGATCCAAATATATTTCTAGTCATGTTAAATAATTATGATATTCAGACTTGTGTCATATCACCGTACTGGGTATTAGACCATCCCAAATAGCATGCGTCATTATTATATTATTATATTCTTCGCTGCGAATGTCGAAGCATTTGATCGGAAAAAAACTAAAATCGCCAATTTTGACGAACACCATTGTGTTATGCATAGTTGTGCACTGTGCACCATTGTGCAAATTTTAAACTATTTTCAAAATGTCCGTCGCGTTGTCCGGATGCCGCGTTTTTTGTTAACACGCTATCTCAACAACGAAATGTTCAAACAACGTAAGATTTGGCATACATTTCATATTTATGTCATCTTTTTTTTAATGGTTAAAACTACTCAACTTATATAAATTCTGTGATCCTGATACAAAGTTACTCCTGGTAAAATTGTATAAAATATTTGAATTCGCATATTTATTTATTTATGGCAAATTCATGAATTACTAACCCTTGATACTTTTCGTTAAAACACCTGCTCACGTCTCTGTGATCCTGATACAGTTACTCCTGGTGAAATTGTATAAAATATTTGAATTCGCATATTTATTTATTTATGGCAAATTCATTAATTACTTACCCCTGTTTTCATTAAAACACCTCCTCACATTTCTGTGATCCTGATACAAACTTGCTCTCGGTAAAATTATATAATAATGTTTAAATTCGCATATTTATGGCTGGCCAAGCCACGCCTGAAATTTTTCGTTTAAACACCTCCTCACGTTTCTGTGATCCTGATACATAGTTACTCCTATGCTTATATTTTATCATATATTATTTTAATGTTTCATATTGCGATTCGGGTTTCGCCTACTTTTAGGCTACAAAATTCGTATATATATATATATATATATATATATATATATATATATATATATATATATATATATATATATATATATATATATATATATATATATATATATATATATATATATATATATATATATATATATATATATATATATATATATATATATATATATATATATATATATATATATATATATATATATATATATATATATATATATATATATATATATATATATATATATATATATATATATATATATATATATATATATATATATATATATATATATATATATATATATATATATATATATATATATATATATATATATATATATATATATATATATATATATATATATATATATATATATATATATATATATATATATATATATATATATATATATATATATATATATATATATATATATATATATATATATATATATATATATATATATATGTCTTCCTTGTTCTGGTTGGAATGCCTTCCAATTAGGCATGTTGTTCCAGGATGTTTTCACAGATCCTTCAGACTACGCCAATTATGTTATAACACTCGTTATGAAATTAATTCTTAAGATATCAACTTATTAAATGAAATATATAGTTGTAACTATCTAGAAGAAACAAATATGAATGTGTTTAATTTGACGTGGACTGTTTGTTACAGGTAGGTAATACACTGAGGGGTGAAATTCAATTACACATATTTAAATGCTCGGCCAATAAATGCAAAGTATAATGATTGTTAATTAAGCCAAATAAACATATGCATGCGAAACGCATTGTAATACGATACCAGAGAAAAATGTTATTTTACGACATGACTACAAAAACTTATAAATAGTAATAGTATATTATTAGGTATGGTAGGAGTAATCTTGGCTTAGCAGCAATAAATTGTGAAGAGAAACGTACAAAAATGTTTGCTCTCCGACAAAAATTGCTGATTTTAGTTTTTACCCGATCAAATGCTATATACTCCTCGACTTATATACAGTATAATAATATGATATGGTTGTATTAACAAAGTGACATCACAAGTTTACCACGGATCCAAAAGTATAATAAATAGGGTGTTCCATTAAAATAATGAAGTTAGTGTCAACTTCCAGTGTAACAGGAAGCGTTAGAAATGTAAATATATTTTAGGAAGCGCATTTTTTGTTAAAATAAGTCGCCAAATTTGTTAAACCAAACAAGACCTTCAAAAAAAACTATTTATACTATATATTACTATTTATACTATTAACTGTGTTTATGTGTGTAAATTTGCTTAAATACTTACGTTCTGAATTACATATGTCCTCTACATCACTCCCAGTAAATTTATTGTTGGCTAGAATCTCCAAACCATTTGAGAGAAAGTCGACTGACTTTAATGGAGTTGAAATTTTTTGTTTGTTAGCTACTAAGGGCCACAATTTTAGTAACCAGTTACTGGTTTGTTGAATAAGTACATAATTTTCCCCTTCATACGTTAGATTAGCATCATGATCATTTCTTATATCACCAATACCAGATGCTACAAAATAATACATAGATAAATATTATGCTGATGGAATCATCAAGATGCGACATTCAATGTTTACATATTGACATATGTGAAAAAAATAGTGTTTGTTAGACACCCAAATAAAGGAAAAGATATGTGTCAATAAGCATATTGTTTATTATTAGTGGGTCACCTAACGTATTATGCGTTTTGAAATAAAACCGTTATCTTATTGTGGACCAATACTTTTTTCAATGACATTTGTCGGAAAGATATCTTACTCTGTGCTAACAAATTTTCAAAATTTCTCCCCCTTTATCTGCACCCAAATTAACCATAAAACATTTATGTCATAACGAATAGTCAAGTTTACCAAATGACGACTATAGAAATAATATTAGCACGGCATTTAAAAGAAATATGTAAAAATAGTAGGTAGGTACTTTAAGTGAAAAGCAAGTTCTTCGGATTGGCTAACAAAGTCTCATAGCGCATGCTCATGTCTTCAAAAATAAATGTCTTGCAGATACGAGTCCATCTAGCAGAAAATCCCGATGAATACTCATTTAGCATTTTACCCTATGCTGTGATCTGTTATAATAATATTATATCAGCAACACATGGATTTACTCCACATGAATACATTAATTTTCGGTCACACGTCAAATCGACCACTAGAAGCTTATATAATCAAAAGGACTTGATCACAAAATATGTTAGAGGCCATAATAATATGTAATATGAAGAACTCCAAATCAAGACCAAAGAGAAAAAATCCATT
>CAXKVY010006157.1:0-10794 GCA_964058915.1 Tetropium fuscum | reverse complement strand
CTACCATGTATGCTGACATTTCGTCTTTAATTGTTTCTAACAAATCGTACACCCTAAGTAATGATATCCACAAAACTTTAGAAAATGTATGTAACTGGTTTAATCAGAACTCATTTATATATTAACGCTGATAAAACGCAAATTATTAGATTTCATAATAGACAGAAAAGTGTGACAATATAGCAAATATTAGTAATTCTGTTCTTAATAGTGCTGCTGCAGATAGTGCTAGTTTTTTAGGAATCCATTTAGACGAATGTTTCAATTTTTTAATATTAAAGAAATTTTAACAAAACTGCAGCTAATAACCTTTATCATTTCCAGGTAGCGTCACGACTATGATATAGTGTGTGTGTTTGTCTGCCAACCTCTTGATCTAATCTTCAACCATAGGCATATTCTTCGACCATAGGTCGCGATGGATCTCTTCATTGCAAATGTACATGGCGCTTTGACGATGCTTTGAAGTACTTTATTCTGGATCGTTTGAATTACTTTAATGTTGGATTTCTTAGTGCATCCCCAGAGTTGAATTCCATAAGTCCATATGGGTTTCAGAATTTGCTTGTAGAAATCAGTTTGTTGTATATTGATCAGGATGACGCCCAATACATATGTCTGAATTTGAGGTTTAATGGCTCACGTTTCATCTTCACATATGTTTTCCAGCAATATTTTGCGTCATGTCCAGATACTTTTCTTCGTTGACATGTGGGATTGTTTGCTGGTTGACAATCACTGTAGTATAGTCATATTTCTTGTTGGTGAAACTGACGTGAGTCGATGTGAGTCGATGTTGCCGTGACTACTTCGTCGCTTTGTGAAATGTAGTTGGTATACAGCAGGTAGAGAACAGGTCCAAGGATACTGCCCTAAGGTACTCCAATACAAATATTCTTGAGTTCAGAATATTCTTCTCCATATTTAACTCTGAAGTGGCGATCAGTGATGTATGAACGAACAATTAGGCAAAACTGAATTACATATACAATAGAATTCTGAAGCATTTAAAGAGGGAGTGATACAGAAATTGATTGTTTAATCAAAACTAAAATCATTTGTTGGATCTTATGTATTAATTGTTATTTTAATATTTTCTATATGCTAGGAAAAGTAGTTGTTTTAATAGATTCTACAAAATTGTATGCATTTTAAAGTTTAACATCTTGTGGTATGCCTTTGTACTTTTATATATAATATGTTCAAATACAACAAATATGAATAGTAGAATAGGTTTATGTATTCTGTGATTTTTCAGTTCCGTCAAAACTAATGTCACAAAATGTCGCTGAAAGTGATAAAGTATTAATATTTTAAATTCAAGTATAAATAATCAATAAAAGAAATCGTACATCACTCTAAAGATCCTCAATGAAGGTGAAAGGACTTCTACAACTTCTAAGTGTTTCTCAAAAATTATATAAACATATCTCAAAAATTGCCTCAGTTAATATTAGAGAGCTAGAGAACAACTCCCTACACAGTATCGTATTTAACATATAATATCGAGGTAATTATCTAAGTTATCTTACCAAAAGAGACTTTATAATTCTCAAAGAGTAAATTCTAACAAAGCAGGAATAAAGACAAATAATGGATTCATTTTACGGTATACTGATTCCTTAAATGAAACAAGAGTGTTTTGCATTTTGAGGTTTCTTTCCTTGTTAATTAATTGTAATGTATCCTTTACCGAATTTGCTTAAATTGCATCATGTTCCTACCTTTTCACCTTTTTACATGGTTTTCCGATTGTATATTATCATTATTTAAAGCAGAATTATTTCCAGATGACGTATATCGGTGTCATTATTCACAAAACTTCTGCTTAGATCGAAATCAGGGGGGTTGAAGAAAAGTTACTATTTTTGAAAATAATTTGATACAATGTGAAAATAATGGAACAACGCAACGAAAAAAAATCAGTGTATAGCTTGAGCTTTCTACTTATTACTAGCCAAGTTTCGAAGGTATAAGTTAATTAGAGCAGCTGCTAGGCGTTAAAAAGTGAATTAGTAAACCCTTTTTTTAATATGTTGCACATTTCTGTATTGAAAATTTACAAAATACGATCCTTAGTTACGGTTTTTTAAGAGCTTACTATATACGTTAATATCTTTCAATCAAGTCCTATTTCAGTGGGGTCTGTCCAAAGTCCAAATCAAAACCTCTCAATCTGACACCCCCACTACTATAGTTTTTTAGCAATAACAATTTAGTTTGAGACTAAATCTTCTAAATAACCCTCCTCCACTGTGGATGGTTTCCACCCATCGTGATGTTTAAGGGTTATAATGCCACCCCCAGCATTGGCCAAAAGAGATGTCGAGGAAGCCCCATGCTGTGGCCCGTATTCAAATGTGTGTCTGTCACATGCAAATAACCAGCCCCAATTCATGGAGTTTTCGAGAGCTTATTTAATCCAACACATTGGGCAGTGCACTTTCCTCTTTAAAATCCATCAAATCAGGGGAATCCAATATTGTTCGATATCTGCTCTTTCCAAAACTTCCCCAGTGAGCAAAATAAGGTCTTATTTAAGGAATTATTACGTAATTGTATTAGATCTATGTGCCTAACTGCACGCAAATGTGTGGAAACTGTAACTTCTATGTGTCTATTACATGTGGGAAGTGAAGCACCGTGGCACAACACATTTAGGGACAAATTTGGGAATAGTTACGAAACTTGTGCCTTTACCTGTCAATTCTTTAATGACACCATTGCGGAATTGCGGTCGACACCATTGCGGAATTGCGGTCGACACCATTGCGGAATTCCATCTGTCTTAAATTCGTGTTTATAACTCCCACAAATCCGGCTAAATCATTATTATAAAAAGATGATGTGAACTGCTACACACAAATTAGGAATTATTTTACCTTTGTTATATTTAATGTGTTCTTGATGTATTTCTTGGGAAATTTATTAACACAGCTCTGCGGCATCGTGTCATCCGCCAAATGGGCAAACTAAAAACAATTATTACGTTTTGTAATATAAAATCAGATTTCAACCAAACGAGAGTCAAGATATATTTTCTCTTGCATATTTTTCGTGTAATTTTTCAATGTACTAGCAACAGTAAAAGGGGCATTCATAGAAAAAAGGTATAATACAAATATTTTTCAAAAAATAATGATAATAATAATTTAATAATAATAATATTTTCAAATTTTGACCAAAAAATTATTTAATAAGTAACTTTTACAATTTTTCATTCAATATTAATCAAATGGGTGCTTTATTTTTACACAAATAGTCGTTTTTATGTTTGTTTACAAAAGTCAAACAAGAAACAATAATGGAAAACATGGGAGCTACACACAAAATTCCCTATTTTTGTCAGAAGACGCAACTTGGGTAATGTGTTACATTTCCCAAGTACACACACTTCCTCCTAGGTGTCACACAATTCCTAATTTTCGTTACTGTTAACAAAAATAGGGAATCATGTAACAAAATTCCGTTTCCCAAAATTTGTGAGTCGCGAAGTTAAAAGGGTACACGCTTACGAAACCGTACCTATTTTGTGACAGGTAGTATGATGAGGTTGTTCTAAAATTTCGAACACGTTTACTAGACGATGACATATTCGACATATTATAATAACGACACGTGCACAAAGAAAATCACACCTAACACAATTTATCCTATGTGTAAGACACGATGTTTGATGTGTTGAAACAGGAAAATAATGGTGAAACTGTTCATAAATGTGTCACACGGAGCATACATGTGAGAGAAATCGTGGGCAAGTGAGAGAAGTCTTTAGAGAAATCGTGGGCAAAATTACTAATTTGTGTCACATGCTTATGCCCTTTGTTTTCTCCACCATACCTACAATGTGTCACACCACACGTTCCTAAATTACGCATTTGTGTCTTTGATCGTCACAGACACATCGCGGGAATTTGTTTAACACAATTCCTACTTCATGTTACTTCTCTATTTTCAATATGTAACAATGCCTGTGTGTGACTTCAATTCCTACATCGTGTAACAGATCACAAAATGCCTTTTTAGGGCCACATTGTGACGTCACTCAATATTTTGTGTAGTTTTTGACGCAAAATAAAGGAAATGTGACTTAACAACGACGTCGCCAACGACACATTTCCCTTTTAGGAATAAAATGCTCACTGGGTCTAGGCCTTTTTGGTTTTGAAATATCTTGATCAGCTTTTTAAGTATGCCACAAATTTTCCATATTATGTTATAATATATACCTATGTATATATCAAAGTTCCTGTAAAGTTGCCTTTATCATAGAATATTTAGTCCACATCGACGAAGGTGTAATTTTTTTAATCATATATTATGTAGAAAGTAAGCGAGAAGCACTTAATTTATAGCACTCTCCTCTTTTTTTCATCCAATTTTGAAATTGTTGATATTCTTTAAAATTGGTTCCCTCGGACTTTTGTGGAATTAAATTGGCTGTAGTTCTTTGGCTTCTTACAAACTATCAGTCGAAATTTCCGTATCATATCTTTTACAATTTTCCATTTTAATGCTAATTACACAATGTTTATTAAACGGACACCTGGTTACGAACAAAATGAATAACCACCATAGCTTTCTCGGCAAATCCATTTAGAATCTCATTAATTAGCAATTTAGCAAGCTATTTGTATTTTATGTTTTTAGAGAAACACTGTGACTTTGACATTGACAACTGACAAAAAATTCTCGACATTTTATTATTTTATTGTTTGTCACTGAAGTAGCTATTTATGTAACCAGCTGAGAAAAGTACTATTTTGTGTAACGCGCAGATTCGCTAGCGCTCGCTCCGCAAATAGATGCGAATTACACAAAATAGTGTTTTCTAACGTGTTTCATACATATTTCTTTTCAAATTTTGACCAATTTTATATTTTATGAGAAGAAAACAATTTTATACGTTTAAAAACAATTCAGTAGGTTGTAACCGTGTGACAGCTTGTCACTTTCATAGCTTGTCAGGTCTACATATTCTACTATGAAAAAAACTTTTCAAAACCAGTTGCGTCAAATTTTACTTTTCGTAATTGGTTGTGAAAAGTAAGACAATTCCTAACGTCAAAGGGGTTTGAGATATGTCACTTTAAATGTCAAAATTACAAAAAGCATTTATATGTGTTATAAGCATTTTTAAGTGTTGGATAAAATGTTGTATTAACATACGTGAGTTATTACATATGTCACTTAAGCCCACATGCCCTTCGGGCTCACGGGCTAAACGTTTCTTGCGTGACTATTATCTCTTAAAGTTTTTAAATACGATTATTTATTATTATAGATTTTGAGGCACATTTTCATATGAAACGATCTATTATGACTTTTAATTTTCGCTTTCCATCATATTTTAAATACTACCACAAAAACACTTCACTGATTCCTGGTGAAGAAAACGAGTCAATCAGTTTAGTTTAAGTACGATTTCTGTCAGCGTCAGATCAGTTCATTACAATAATTATTTTACACAATATAAGTTTGCATGTTGTCCGCAAACTGTTCTCCAGTTGAGAGCAATGTTACTAAATTTAAAAACTGTCGCCATAATTGCCTATAGCTTCTTGTTTTAAACTATTCCTTTAGTCAGTCAAGGCTGATGATAAAACTTGAATGCAAGAGTTTTGTGCAATCGGAAATTCATGCAATGTTTCCTCTATCGTCGTCCGCTGCTATTTAAAAAAAACGGATTATCTATCAAAATTGTACATTTTCGTTGTCTTTCACAATCTGAACAAAAATTAAAACTCTCTCAATTCCTTATATAATATTGTTTCGATATTGTGTATCCTATTATACGAGCACAAAAATATGTGCTGGAAATAATAGAAAAATCATATATATGACTATGTAAGTCGGTGACTATAGTTTGTTTATTTCACATAAAGTGTATCCAAGTAAATCGAACTGTAAAAATAGAAATAGAAGTTTATGGAATCCCGAAAATAATAAATTCCATGCTTTTCTTTATGCATAAAATAGTAGGAAACTGTAAGAGCCCTTCCAAAATGCAAATTTGCTGAAGCACATCTTTTGTTACCATTTATTAAAATATCAAAGCCTAACTTTTTAAATAAGTAATAAACTTTCATTCGTCAAGATGTAATACAGAATAAGTAATTAAGCCGCAAACGGTTTCATCGCAATAACAGACATTACGTGAGAGTTTTTAATTTCAGTATAATTATCTCTCTCCCTCTCTATTTCATAATATTTTAAAATATGTGAGGATATTTAATAAAGTATTTGACGAGTAGAGTTTTGGACGTTCTCTGTCTTGATTATGCTTGACAACGATCAATAGTCATCTGATGGCAATTGCATATATTCAGCAATTGAAACGATTATCGCCACGGTATAATCAAGAACTTACGTATAATATATATATATATATATATATATATATATATATATATATATATATATATATATATATATATATATATATATATATATATATATATATATATATATATATATATATATATATATATATATATATATATATATATATATATATATATATATATATATATATATATATATATATATATATATATATATATATATATATATATATATATATATATATATATATATATATATATATATATATATATATATATATATATATATATATATATATATATATATATATATATATATATATATATATATATATATATATATATATATATATATATATATATATATATATATATATATATATATATATATATATATATATATATATATATAATATATATATATAATATATATATATATATATATATATATATATATATATATATATATATATATATATATATATATATATATATATATATATATATATATATATATATATATATATATATATATATATATATAAAATATATATATATATATATATATATATATATATATATATATATATATATATATATATATATATATAAAATATATATATATATATATATATATATATATATATATATATATATATATATATATATATATATATATATATATATATATATATTGGAAATGTTTACTTCCTTTCTCAAGACATCTAAAAAGTACTTACTAATGTGAGATTATGTAAAAGGATAACATCATTTAAAAGGACGAAGCACATTCCTACTCTATAGTAATACATAGAGTACGAGTCACAAAATTAAAATATCTGGAATACTTAACCATTATTTAAAACTATTGCAGATCAATTAAAAAAATATTGCTTATATCAGAAAATTTCACAGAACTAAAACTAAAAACTTAAATAAATTTAAGTCAACAAAATCAAAATCCAAGATAAATGGCTAAAAAACCCAACTACCGTAGACGTAAACCGTACCTCGAAGTAAAATTTCTGCTGTCATTAGGTCCAAATTCAGTATTTTTCCATCTATTTGATTTTGATTTCAAAATTTCGAACTTATTATCTGACTCAGAATATATCATAAAAGATGAACTCCAAGAGAGTAAAAATTGCCTTAGATCACCATTATACAAATATAATTACTAATTATTTACATAAAAATTGCTTAACAAAAAAACCATATAAACAATATGTTCGCTGTTTGTAAGAATTTTCTCAAAAACAATCCATAATTATACGTTGTACGCAGCGACAAAGATAATTTAACTGTAATAATGTATAAAAATGAGTACGTTCAAAAAAGTTTCGAGCTCTTACAGGACGAAAGTTATTATACAAAATTAAATAGAGATACAACCAGCCCTTTACAACAAAAATCAAATAAAACTTGTATCACAATTAAAATTAAATAATTTTATAAACTTTGACAATTTATATTGCAACCACACCTCGCTTCTACACGTTACCGAAAATACACAAATCTGTGTTATCAATGAGACCGATAGTGTCCTCGATTAGTTGTTTCAACGGCAACCTTTCAAAATTTTAATATTTTAACTAATATTTTAACAAACGTTAAAGATTCTTTAACCTTCAGTGATTTCATTACCAATTATCAACTACCACATGGATATGTTTTAGTCAGCTTTGATGTTGTATCTCTATTTACAAAATTACCTTTAGAAGCAGTAATTAAGAGTATCGCGAAAAATTGGAACGTAATCTAAAACCATTGTAATTTAAATTGAGATACCTTTTTATAAATTTTAAAATTAATATTTGACTCAAACTGTTTAGCTTTTGAAAATTCATATTTTAAGCAGATTTTTGGTACCCCTATGGGTACAACTATATCTCCTATTTTTGACAATTTCGTATTAGACGACTTACTAGACGTTTCAACCAAAATGTCCTATAATATTCCGTTTATTAAAAGATACGTCGATGAGCTTATTATCTCGATACCTAATCATAAAATAGAGGAAACATTATATACGTTCAACTACTACAATAATTTCATACAGTTCACAGTAGAAACTGAAACATCTCCTTCTTAGAGATGAAGGTTCATAGGGATGATAGCAACATATTATATACAAAATGGTATCGAAAACCAATGTGTAGCAGTAGATAGAACTATTGCCCCCTGTAACGGTCAATGGAGTCCCTGTACATGAAAAACAAGACGTTAAATACCACGGATTGCATCTACGATTCACATGATCTCAACGATTCACATGGTACAAACACATACAGACAAAACTACGACAACTAGATCTAAAATTCAGGCAGATGTATTGGCTCATGGGTCGTAAATCCAAACTATCAGTCAAGTATAAAATCCTCCTTTATATAAAGCAATACTAAAACCCATATGGTCATACGGTCTCCAACTTTGGCGATGCACGAAACTATCACGCCTGAAAATTATACAAAGGTTCCAAAATAAAACACACCGTGCGATTGTTAACGCACCTTGGTATTAGTAACTTAACGCTGCACATGGACCTACAAATCCCATTCATAACAGAAGAGATACATGCTATAGCTACTAACTACCAACAGAGACTTACAGGACATCAATGCGAACTAATAGAAAACCTGTACATGGACCGACCGAAGACTAAATAAATCCTGGCCAGTAGAGCTCCTCCAGCAACACTAACCTAGATTAGTGATATCTAAGGAGAAATGTCAATGGACATCTCCCTTTCGTGCCGAAGACTTCCAACTCATTTACGAAATACACTAATGTAGTAGATTGTGAATTGCAATAACACATAAAAGAAAAGATAGAACTACCACTCAAACCACATAAACATACGAAAATAAACCTCATTAAAGCACTTAAGGAAAGAGTGATAAGGGTCACCCACCCGCGGTTCAGAAATCAAATGCTACATGAACTTTTGCATTATTTTGATTGAAAATTCTTACCTTAGGTCGTTAATCAACAAAATTGTATTCAATACTCAACAAACTTTATTAAATATTCAAACTCAACAAAGAATAGTCGAAACACAGCGGAATAATATTGTCCAAAGTGTGAATAATTTATTCATTTATAAAACGTTACCATACATCAATAATTTAACCCCCAAAATAGTTCCCCTATTTGAGAATGTAAATGTCAAATTAGCTTCCAAAAACCATAAAACTGTTTCAAATTTATTTTCTAAGGCGAAAATGCCACTTAAACCTACAGAAATGTCAAATGTCATTTATTGATTGTAACAATTGCGATAAAACATAATATGTTGAACAAACGCCTAGGACGCTTAACGCTAGATTGATTTCACATACAACCAGTTCAGTTTTAACCAGCATAACTTTAAGAATCGATAGAACTCGTCAAAATAATAAGGCTGTTATAGAAAAATATATATATAGAAAAAAAATGCCCTAAAATGTACTGTTAATAAGATACAGGGTGTTAAACTTTTAATTTACTACACTTATTTAGTATGCCAAAAGCAATATTTCAGTGTAAATTTATCGAGCTAAATATACTGGGTGATTGTTATTATCTGGCTCCTATAGGTACTGTATACGATGGCGGAATGTTACACAGAATCCATAACCTATGGAAAATACCCCCATACGAAAATAGGCCTTGAGAAAAATTAACAAAAGTCTATGAACGTCATTCCTTTTGCATCCTCAATAAAACAATGAGATAAGTTGACCGAACAATCGGCTTCCAATTATAAATAAATTGTATGAAATATATAGCTTTAATTACATTTCAGATATCTACGTAAAGGGTTCTTACTACCAGTTGTGGGAGTAAAACTAAGCAGGTGTAAATTGCCTGGTAGTAGTGATATATATTAGTCCTTATCTCCAGTTCAGATATAGGGATTAATTGACTTTTATTAATTCTCACAACACAAAGTACTTTGGTCCACTTACATCCCTAATATTAATCAATATCCCATCTATCTTTTAACATATATCCCCCGTATTTCGATAATTTTTTGTCAATTAATGTCTGTGTACTTCCACGACTGAGTTCGTATCTATATCGACGCTACGAGGACGGAAATGACATACCAAGGTAACATTACATACACAATGTTTTCTCTAAGGTAGAATTGTTGGCGATATAATTTGTTCCTATAGTTATACACTAAGTTCTACAAAAAGTAGCCTACCCGATTTTTTGATTAAATTCAAGGTCGTCTAATATTAATCCTAGCAAACCAATTTAGATTTTTCTTTGTGTCTGCAGAAATTGTTTTTCCTATCCAGCATTCAAACACAGGGCGTTTGAATGTTTGAATTTTGGACAATGGTGGTCCTTATTTTCAAACTTTTAAAAAGTCAGTCATGAAATTTTAGCCCAATAAAATTGACGAAAAATAGAAGTAAATACTCTAAATCTATTAAAAAGATAAGACAGACTTTATTCTGAT
>CAXKVY010006156.1:0-13230 GCA_964058915.1 Tetropium fuscum | reverse complement strand
CTTATTTAAGGAATTATTACGTAATTGTATTAGATCTATGTGCCTAACTGCACGCAAATGTGTGGAAACTGTAACTTCTATGTGTCTATTACATGTGGGAAGTGAAGCACCGTGGCACAACACATTTAGGGACAAATTTGGGAATAGTTACGAAACTTGTGCCTTTACCTGTCAATTCTTTAATGACACCATTGCGGAATTGCGGTCGACACCATTGCGGAATTGCGGTCGACACCATTGCGGAATTCCATCTGTCTTAAATTCGTGTTTATAACTCCCACAAATCCGGCTAAATCATTATTATAAAAAGATGATGTGAACTGCTACACACAAATTAGGAATTATTTTACCTTTGTTATATTTAATGTGTTCTTGATGTATTTCTTGGGAAATTTATTAACACAGCTCTGCGGCATCGTGTCATCCGCCAAATGGGCAAACTAAAAACAATTATTACGTTTTGTAATATAAAATCAGATTTCAACCAAACGAGAGTCAAGATATATTTTCTCTTGCATATTTTTCGTGTAATTTTTCAATGTACTAGCAACAGTAAAAGGGGCATTCATAGAAAAAAGGTATAATACAAATATTTTTCAAAAAATAATGATAATAATAATTTAATAATAATAATATTTTCAAATTTTGACCAAAAAATTATTTAATAAGTAACTTTTACAATTTTTCATTCAATATTAATCAAATGGGTGCTTTATTTTTACACAAATAGTCGTTTTTATGTTTGTTTACAAAAGTCAAACAAGAAACAATAATGGAAAACATGGGAGCTACACACAAAATTCCCTATTTTTGTCAGAAGACGCAACTTGGGTAATGTGTTACATTTCCCAAGTACACACACTTCCTCCTAGGTGTCACACAATTCCTAATTTTCGTTACTGTTAACAAAAATAGGGAATCATGTAACAAAATTCCGTTTCCCAAAATTTGTGAGTCGCGAAGTTAAAAGGGTACACGCTTACGAAACCGTACCTATTTTGTGACAGGTAGTATGATGAGGTTGTTCTAAAATTTCGAACACGTTTACTAGACGATGACATATTCGACATATTATAATAACGACACGTGCACAAAGAAAATCACACCTAACACAATTTATCCTATGTGTAAGACACGATGTTTGATGTGTTGAAACAGGAAAATAATGGTGAAACTGTTCATAAATGTGTCACACGGAGCATACATGTGAGAGAAATCGTGGGCAAGTGAGAGAAGTCTTTAGAGAAATCGTGGGCAAAATTACTAATTTGTGTCACATGCTTATGCCCTTTGTTTTCTCCACCATACCTACAATGTGTCACACCACACGTTCCTAAATTACGCATTTGTGTCTTTGATCGTCACAGACACATCGCGGGAATTTGTTTAACACAATTCCTACTTCATGTTACTTCTCTATTTTCAATATGTAACAATGCCTGTGTGTGACTTCAATTCCTACATCGTGTAACAGATCACAAAATGCCTTTTTAGGGCCACATTGTGACGTCACTCAATATTTTGTGTAGTTTTTGACGCAAAATAAAGGAAATGTGACTTAACAACGACGTCGCCAACGACACATTTCCCTTTTAGGAATAAAATGCTCACTGGGTCTAGGCCTTTTTGGTTTTGAAATATCTTGATCAGCTTTTTAAGTATGCCACAAATTTTCCATATTATGTTATAATATATACCTATGTATATATCAAAGTTCCTGTAAAGTTGCCTTTATCATAGAATATTTAGTCCACATCGACGAAGGTGTAATTTTTTTAATCATATATTATGTAGAAAGTAAGCGAGAAGCACTTAATTTATAGCACTCTCCTCTTTTTTTCATCCAATTTTGAAATTGTTGATATTCTTTAAAATTGGTTCCCTCGGACTTTTGTGGAATTAAATTGGCTGTAGTTCTTTGGCTTCTTACAAACTATCAGTCGAAATTTCCGTATCATATCTTTTACAATTTTCCATTTTAATGCTAATTACACAATGTTTATTAAACGGACACCTGGTTACGAACAAAATGAATAACCACCATAGCTTTCTCGGCAAATCCATTTAGAATCTCATTAATTAGCAATTTAGCAAGCTATTTGTATTTTATGTTTTTAGAGAAACACTGTGACTTTGACATTGACAACTGACAAAAAATTCTCGACATTTTATTATTTTATTGTTTGTCACTGAAGTAGCTATTTATGTAACCAGCTGAGAAAAGTACTATTTTGTGTAACGCGCAGATTCGCTAGCGCTCGCTCCGCAAATAGATGCGAATTACACAAAATAGTGTTTTCTAACGTGTTTCATACATATTTCTTTTCAAATTTTGACCAATTTTATATTTTATGAGAAGAAAACAATTTTATACGTTTAAAAACAATTCAGTAGGTTGTAACCGTGTGACAGCTTGTCACTTTCATAGCTTGTCAGGTCTACATATTCTACTATGAAAAAAACTTTTCAAAACCAGTTGCGTCAAATTTTACTTTTCGTAATTGGTTGTGAAAAGTAAGACAATTCCTAACGTCAAAGGGGTTTGAGATATGTCACTTTAAATGTCAAAATTACAAAAAGCATTTATATGTGTTATAAGCATTTTTAAGTGTTGGATAAAATGTTGTATTAACATACGTGAGTTATTACATATGTCACTTAAGCCCACATGCCCTTCGGGCTCACGGGCTAAACGTTTCTTGCGTGACTATTATCTCTTAAAGTTTTTAAATACGATTATTTATTATTATAGATTTTGAGGCACATTTTCATATGAAACGATCTATTATGACTTTTAATTTTCGCTTTCCATCATATTTTAAATACTACCACAAAAACACTTCACTGATTCCTGGTGAAGAAAACGAGTCAATCAGTTTAGTTTAAGTACGATTTCTGTCAGCGTCAGATCAGTTCATTACAATAATTATTTTACACAATATAAGTTTGCATGTTGTCCGCAAACTGTTCTCCAGTTGAGAGCAATGTTACTAAATTTAAAAACTGTCGCCATAATTGCCTATAGCTTCTTGTTTTAAACTATTCCTTTAGTCAGTCAAGGCTGATGATAAAACTTGAATGCAAGAGTTTTGTGCAATCGGAAATTCATGCAATGTTTCCTCTATCGTCGTCCGCTGCTATTTAAAAAAAACGGATTATCTATCAAAATTGTACATTTTCGTTGTCTTTCACAATCTGAACAAAAATTAAAACTCTCTCAATTCCTTATATAATATTGTTTCGATATTGTGTATCCTATTATACGAGCACAAAAATATGTGCTGGAAATAATAGAAAAATCATATATATGACTATGTAAGTCGGTGACTATAGTTTGTTTATTTCACATAAAGTGTATCCAAGTAAATCGAACTGTAAAAATAGAAATAGAAGTTTATGGAATCCCGAAAATAATAAATTCCATGCTTTTCTTTATGCATAAAATAGTAGGAAACTGTAAGAGCCCTTCCAAAATGCAAATTTGCTGAAGCACATCTTTTGTTACCATTTATTAAAATATCAAAGCCTAACTTTTTAAATAAGTAATAAACTTTCATTCGTCAAGATGTAATACAGAATAAGTAATTAAGCCGCAAACGGTTTCATCGCAATAACAGACATTACGTGAGAGTTTTTAATTTCAGTATAATTATCTCTCTCCCTCTCTATTTCATAATATTTTAAAATATGTGAGGATATTTAATAAAGTATTTGACGAGTAGAGTTTTGGACGTTCTCTGTCTTGATTATGCTTGACAACGATCAATAGTCATCTGATGGCAATTGCATATATTCAGCAATTGAAACGATTATCGCCACGGTATAATCAAGAACTTACGTATAATATATATATATATATATATATATATATATATATATATATATATATATATATATATATATATATATATATATATATATATATATATATAATATATATATATATATATATATATATATATATATATATATATATATATATATATATATATATATATATATATATATATATACATATATATATATATATATATATATATATATATATATATATATATATATATATATATATATATATATATATATATATATATATATATATATATATATATATATATATATATATATATATATATATATATATATATATATATATATATATATATATATATATATATATATATATATATATATATATATATATATAATATATATATATAATATATATATATATATATATATATATATATATATATATATATATATATATATATATATATATATATATATATATATATATATATATATATATATATATATATATATATATATATATATAAAATATATATATATATATATATATATATATATATATATATATATATATATATATATATATATATAAATATATATATATATATATATATATATATATATATATATATATATATATATATATATATATATATATATATATATATATATATATTGGAAATGTTTACTTCCTTTCTCAAGACATCTAAAAAGTACTTACTAATGTGAGATTATGTAAAAGGATAACATCATTTAAAAGGACGAAGCACATTCCTACTCTATAGTAATACATAGAGTACGAGTCACAAAATTAAAATATCTGGAATACTTAACCATTATTTAAAACTATTGCAGATCAATTAAAAAAATATTGCTTATATCAGAAAATTTCACAGAACTAAAACTAAAAACTTAAATAAATTTAAGTCAACAAAATCAAAATCCAAGATAAATGGCTAAAAAACCCAACTACCGTAGACGTAAACCGTACCTCGAAGTAAAATTTCTGCTGTCATTAGGTCCAAATTCAGTATTTTTCCATCTATTTGATTTTGATTTCAAAATTTCGAACTTATTATCTGACTCAGAATATATCATAAAAGATGAACTCCAAGAGAGTAAAAATTGCCTTAGATCACCATTATACAAATATAATTACTAATTATTTACATAAAAATTGCTTAACAAAAAAACCATATAAACAATATGTTCGCTGTTTGTAAGAATTTTCTCAAAAACAATCCATAATTATACGTTGTACGCAGCGACAAAGATAATTTAACTGTAATAATGTATAAAAATGAGTACGTTCAAAAAAGTTTCGAGCTCTTACAGGACGAAAGTTATTATACAAAATTAAATAGAGATACAACCAGCCCTTTACAACAAAAATCAAATAAAACTTGTATCACAATTAAAATTAAATAATTTTATAAACTTTGACAATTTATATTGCAACCACACCTCGCTTCTACACGTTACCGAAAATACACAAATCTGTGTTATCAATGAGACCGATAGTGTCCTCGATTAGTTGTTTCAACGGCAACCTTTCAAAATTTTAATATTTTAACTAATATTTTAACAAACGTTAAAGATTCTTTAACCTTCAGTGATTTCATTACCAATTATCAACTACCACATGGATATGTTTTAGTCAGCTTTGATGTTGTATCTCTATTTACAAAATTACCTTTAGAAGCAGTAATTAAGAGTATCGCGAAAAATTGGAACGTAATCTAAAACCATTGTAATTTAAATTGAGATACCTTTTTATAAATTTTAAAATTAATATTTGACTCAAACTGTTTAGCTTTTGAAAATTCATATTTTAAGCAGATTTTTGGTACCCCTATGGGTACAACTATATCTCCTATTTTTGACAATTTCGTATTAGACGACTTACTAGACGTTTCAACCAAAATGTCCTATAATATTCCGTTTATTAAAAGATACGTCGATGAGCTTATTATCTCGATACCTAATCATAAAATAGAGGAAACATTATATACGTTCAACTACTACAATAATTTCATACAGTTCACAGTAGAAACTGAAACATCTCCTTCTTAGAGATGAAGGTTCATAGGGATGATAGCAACATATTATATACAAAATGGTATCGAAAACCAATGTGTAGCAGTAGATAGAACTATTGCCCCCTGTAACGGTCAATGGAGTCCCTGTACATGAAAAACAAGACGTTAAATACCACGGATTGCATCTACGATTCACATGATCTCAACGATTCACATGGTACAAACACATACAGACAAAACTACGACAACTAGATCTAAAATTCAGGCAGATGTATTGGCTCATGGGTCGTAAATCCAAACTATCAGTCAAGTATAAAATCCTCCTTTATATAAAGCAATACTAAAACCCATATGGTCATACGGTCTCCAACTTTGGCGATGCACGAAACTATCACGCCTGAAAATTATACAAAGGTTCCAAAATAAAACACACCGTGCGATTGTTAACGCACCTTGGTATTAGTAACTTAACGCTGCACATGGACCTACAAATCCCATTCATAACAGAAGAGATACATGCTATAGCTACTAACTACCAACAGAGACTTACAGGACATCAATGCGAACTAATAGAAAACCTGTACATGGACCGACCGAAGACTAAATAAATCCTGGCCAGTAGAGCTCCTCCAGCAACACTAACCTAGATTAGTGATATCTAAGGAGAAATGTCAATGGACATCTCCCTTTCGTGCCGAAGACTTCCAACTCATTTACGAAATACACTAATGTAGTAGATTGTGAATTGCAATAACACATAAAAGAAAAGATAGAACTACCACTCAAACCACATAAACATACGAAAATAAACCTCATTAAAGCACTTAAGGAAAGAGTGATAAGGGTCACCCACCCGCGGTTCAGAAATCAAATGCTACATGAACTTTTGCATTATTTTGATTGAAAATTCTTACCTTAGGTCGTTAATCAACAAAATTGTATTCAATACTCAACAAACTTTATTAAATATTCAAACTCAACAAAGAATAGTCGAAACACAGCGGAATAATATTGTCCAAAGTGTGAATAATTTATTCATTTATAAAACGTTACCATACATCAATAATTTAACCCCCAAAATAGTTCCCCTATTTGAGAATGTAAATGTCAAATTAGCTTCCAAAAACCATAAAACTGTTTCAAATTTATTTTCTAAGGCGAAAATGCCACTTAAACCTACAGAAATGTCAAATGTCATTTATTGATTGTAACAATTGCGATAAAACATAATATGTTGAACAAACGCCTAGGACGCTTAACGCTAGATTGATTTCACATACAACCAGTTCAGTTTTAACCAGCATAACTTTAAGAATCGATAGAACTCGTCAAAATAATAAGGCTGTTATAGAAAAATATATATATAGAAAAAAAATGCCCTAAAATGTACTGTTAATAAGATACAGGGTGTTAAACTTTTAATTTACTACACTTATTTAGTATGCCAAAAGCAATATTTCAGTGTAAATTTATCGAGCTAAATATACTGGGTGATTGTTATTATCTGGCTCCTATAGGTACTGTATACGATGGCGGAATGTTACACAGAATCCATAACCTATGGAAAATACCCCCATACGAAAATAGGCCTTGAGAAAAATTAACAAAAGTCTATGAACGTCATTCCTTTTGCATCCTCAATAAAACAATGAGATAAGTTGACCGAACAATCGGCTTCCAATTATAAATAAATTGTATGAAATATATAGCTTTAATTACATTTCAGATATCTACGTAAAGGGTTCTTACTACCAGTTGTGGGAGTAAAACTAAGCAGGTGTAAATTGCCTGGTAGTAGTGATATATATTAGTCCTTATCTCCAGTTCAGATATAGGGATTAATTGACTTTTATTAATTCTCACAACACAAAGTACTTTGGTCCACTTACATCCCTAATATTAATCAATATCCCATCTATCTTTTAACATATATCCCCCGTATTTCGATAATTTTTTGTCAATTAATGTCTGTGTACTTCCACGACTGAGTTCGTATCTATATCGACGCTACGAGGACGGAAATGACATACCAAGGTAACATTACATACACAATGTTTTCTCTAAGGTAGAATTGTTGGCGATATAATTTGTTCCTATAGTTATACACTAAGTTCTACAAAAAGTAGCCTACCCGATTTTTTGATTAAATTCAAGGTCGTCTAATATTAATCCTAGCAAACCAATTTAGATTTTTCTTTGTGTCTGCAGAAATTGTTTTTCCTATCCAGCATTCAAACACAGGGCGTTTGAATGTTTGAATTTTGGACAATGGTGGTCCTTATTTTCAAACTTTTAAAAAGTCAGTCATGAAATTTTAGCCCAATAAAATTGACGAAAAATAGAAGTAAATACTCTAAATCTATTAAAAAGATAAGACAGACTTTATTCTGATACTAATATTAGGTATACAAAATTGTTGAAAATACTGTACTACTAAATATACTAAATACTACTAAAATACTAAATAAATAACAAATTTGACACATAGTCTGCCTACCTATCACGGTGTGCCAGGCAGTCAGGCGCACACCTATAAGCAGAGGTGGAAGTGAATAAACATAAATTTGCATGTTCTGACGTGCTCTAATTATTATACTGCCAACGAAAGCTGACATTATCCACATTATATTTTTCTTTCTGTATAGTATTACAGTATGGCTTTAGAAAGAAAACTTCGTACAAATATATATTTGATTGGCTCTGAAACTAATAAAATATTAGGAAACTACCTTGAATTAAACAAGTTTTTTTCCATAATTTAAAAAATGTAAAATTAAATATTCGGGTAAATGCTCGTTTAGCAATTGATGAAACATCAATTTCTTGGCACAGGCCAAATGAGAGATTCATAACATTGTATCCCGAACTTGGAATCTTTATATATTTGTACAATGACTTGATGAATTTATAAAAAGGGAAAGTCTCGACAAGATGAACCGATACTCAAATAAAAAAAGTGCAGAGATTAGACGATCTTTTTGCTATAGTTTATTCGAAAGCTCTTGAAATCATCAAAGTATATGAGGACAAACAATTTCTGATTGCTCAGAGACAGAAAAGAATATTAAGTTCTTTGGTAGGTGTTGACAAATCATTGTTTGGAGAAGAGAAGGCAAGTTTAGAAAGATTGAAGAGAGAATACGAAAGGCGGCAAAGAATTCAAAATTCAAGTATTTCAACGGGAATATCAGGTAAATATTTTAGGTTCCGTAATTTGAATGATATGACTTAACAAAATACTTATAGTTTCAGATACTGATATAGCTAAGAATTTAGAAATGGGCAATAAATATGGATGATGATTAAGAAAATGAAGGCACCCTGAGTTTTTTGTCCATCTTTAGTGCCTTAATGATGAGACAATAGCATGGCATTTTTTGATAACGACTTTGCTTAAGAAACCAAGTTGAAAATGGTTAGGGCTTTGAGGGAAGAGGACTTCAAATTTGAATTTGAAAATGATACCAACAATAAGGGTATTATCGTACTTTCAACTGCTATTAAAATTTAATAAATAAACTGCAGCATTTTGTTTCCAATAATACTACAATTTTTTTTGAGCGGATCAATATTAGCACTTCCTTTCTCGAATATGATCGTCCACTTGGGCTTCACGTGACTATAGAAGAACCGCTTCGTATCTAATTTGCAACTTGAAAGTGATAAATGATACTGCCGAAAGAGGGGTATGGTTCATGGAGGTTCATGGAAGAGTTTGACAATAAGATTACAAAGAACGAAAATCAAAAGCAGTTTCTATTAAAGGTATTTAAGGATTATCGTGACAAGTTTTCCGGATATGCAAAAAATAAGCTTGAAAAATAATGTTTTTTGCTTTAATAATGTTTTAATTATGATTATAAGAGGTTCGCTGGTAGTGATATTTTATATTTTGTGGGATAATAAAGTTTTTAAAATAGTCACTTTATATTTTGTCATTTTTCGTTCCTTTTTAAATAAAATTCCTTTGAGGAACGGTTTTGCACTTGCTCAATCGGACTGAAATTTTCTATAATTTATTTCTATTATAGACACTACAGCTAGAAACACAAAACATTTTTTTACTGGGTTTACAAGTATAATAGTTAGAAGACCTTCAACTCAACCAAAAAATCAGGTACGCTACTTTCTTTGGAACTATGTGTAGATTGAAGAAAAAAGGAAATATTTTCTAATCTTGAACCTTGAATATTCTGAATTAAGGAACCATGGAACCGCACAGTACCTTGTTAATGTGTGGTAGTTATACTTTTGTTCTTTGATGGTATTGTGAATCAATTCTTAATCGGATAAAACAAATATTACACGTGTCTCCTTTGGGAAACCAACAGTAAATATTAAAGCAAATAAATGGCAATATCTCCTTTGGGATACTAAAATTTACATCAAAATAAATTTTTATGTTTTCACGTTATGTACTCGAATATAAAATACAATAATATAAACCGTAACTGTATGACAATTCGCAGAGGAATGTCTATATCTAAGTTTATAGTGTTGGACTAGCCCAACACTAATCCAGATTATTAAAACAAAATTGTATTAATTACGGAAATATTTATGACATGAATTAATATACATTATACACGTTCAAACATAACGCTTTATTGCGCATTTAGCGCAATTTACTTTCCATTAAAGGAAGAAGTGACTTTTGATAAATAAATATATGCATTTTAAACTCTCGTGTAGACTTCGGCGTATTTGCACAGATAAATTTGTTTTAGAAATAACGAGTGGTGTGTTTCTATAAGACCAGTTAATGAAGGGGAAAATATACCTTACATATTTTAATGATATTTACTTCTCCATTACCTACCTACGTTCAGCGATAACCGATATATAAAAGCCAGATATAGAAAGATCCAAAAAAAATACCAATCCATTTCTTGACTAGTTTAGTGTTTTGTATACTTGACATGGTTTGTTCATTTATCTTGAAATAATAAACGCAATAAGAAATTAGATAATGAGGGCAACATGGCACTACAAATCATTCTAAATGAACTAAAAGTGTTAACTACAAGATGCACGTTATCTTTGTCAGTATTAAAATTAAGATTAAAATCACCGTTTACAATTATTTGTTTATTTTTCTTCATTAGGATTTCTAAAGCGCGTGTGAGTTTTCTAGAAAAATATTTAGATCTCCTTTGGGCGATCTATATACCGTCATGACAGTTGAAACGTGAACACATTCAATAGCACAAGGTTCACAATGAATTTCATCAGATAATGTACTAATTTGATTTAATGAAGCACAGTTATCATTTTTGAGGTCATATATAGCAACACCACCATGTTTATCATCTTTCCTATCGTGTCTTGTAACATCCAGTGTTCATTTACACATAATATGTCAAAATCATTTTCACCCAGAAATGCATCAAACTCATTTATTTTGTTTCAAATATATACACTGTATATTTAAATGGAATAGTTTAAAACTCTGACTACTTATATTTTATAAATCTAAAGAATTTCTGATTTTTCTATTTAAGTTATAATTAACTTGTACATTGTTTTTTGGTAAATTGGAAACATTTGCAGTGTTACAATTTCTCAGAATAGTGATATTTGAGACAGCCGTGGGTATAAAAAAGTAAAAAGTACCTGGTAGCATTTGTCGTCTTTATAAGATGAGAGTTTCAGTCTTGGGTATATATTTTGTCGGTAGTATTTTTAAATAATTGATAGAGCTAGCTTCTACCTGATAAAGTCCAGGATCTCCAAATCCGAGGTCTCCAAAGTTAACTTGTAGCTTTGATTATATGATTATAATCGAAGCTTGTAGCCAACGCCATAGCTAGGGGTTGCTTAAAGGGGCCGGTGCCAGTACCGCACGATTGCGGGGGTCAACCGGATGCTTCTCTCGCAAGGCCAAGAACATATTAGCGTATGTTTTGTTTAAAAGAAATCTTCATTCTAACTGTTTTTACATATATACATAACGTGATTGAATAATTTCAAAAAACCTTTGTTTCACAATCACCATTTTTTAATAGGTATTTATGATACAGGACTATCGTTTTTTTGTCACTTTTCATACAATTTTTGCATTTTCTAATTTTACACTTCTAACTAATCTTAAGGTACCAATAAATTATTTTATGATTATTCTCAAAAAAATGTTGGGTAACACTGGAGTTGTCTGTTCCTCCATCTTTTCGATATGCTCTTTAAATCTTGTGTTAATTAATCGTCTCGTTTGCCCAACATATTTTTGACTAACATATTTCATACAAAGTTCTGTGAGATTTACGAAATAAAATTGCTTCCTTTCAATAACACGTTGAAGGAACAGCAATGGGCAACTGTTTATCGCCGCTACATAATATACAACTTAACAGATAACAAACATGGACCTACCTATAAATCAATAGGTTTATGATGTTTCCGATTAATTACGTCATTATAGAAATGTATTATCAATGGAATATTATTTTCTACTAAGTTTCTACTATCTTGTTAATTACGTTAAAATAAACCACTCGTTTTGTTTATAACATGTTTTGAAAATATCTATACTTGGTTGTGTTATGTTTACAATGATGCTGATTATTGTAATTATTAGCCTAGGCGTCAAAGATTAAATATCACCGGATTGATTGATTAATTCCTAAGGAAGCTTTTTTTCTTTCTGTCAAGGATCTGTATGTGTCGTCTGTATACATTTCGTGTTAGCATGTAAATGTAATTTTACATTTACTACTGGTACTGGCTACTGGTCATATCGTACACAGTTTATCAGACGTAATGATCATATCGGACGCAAAATAGAATTTAGGTTTTACATTCTCTTTCATAGGTTACTATTTGTCACATCGAAATATGAGACATAAAAAAAATTCAAAGGATACCCACAATTGCCGCAATGGGAGAGTTACACTGCCCCGTGTAACTTTTCTTACAGCAAGCTAAAATCGTCACTATAAAGGCATTTTCATTCAACAAGTTGTTATGTTTTCATAGAATACTAATAACTAATCAATTTTAACACAAAACTCATCAAAATAATACACTAAATTAATGAATAACTGTATTACTTCTATTTCAAGAATTATTGTTGACCCACTTTACCACAAAACGGGGTCGGCGGCTCCGTTTATCGATATAATGAGGGTTTTTTGCTCGGATTTTTTTGTCTCATATTTCGCTGTTACAAACTATACCTAATATCAAAGAATAATAAATTAAGAATATTACCTTCAATTAACCGTTGAAGGAACATTTCCACTAAAATTCTACATCAATGTTTGCAATGTCGATCAGATATTAACATAGAATTTATCATGATACCTCGACGAGATAGGATTTCTTACCAAATTCTTATTAAAACAGTTTCTTTTAATGCTTTAAAATATTTCACAAACAGTCG
>CAXKVY010006155.1:0-21274 GCA_964058915.1 Tetropium fuscum | reverse complement strand
TTGATTCTGTTAAGCCAAACCGGGGTAAGCGCCATTTTTCTATACAAAGGTTTACCTTCCCCCACCACTTTATTTTCAGAGCTATAAAAAACATGTTAAGACTAAAATTAATCAAAATGTTACGAACATTACCAAGAACATATAACGTTACATATAATTTCCGTTTCCGTGTTCTCTGGTCCACTTTTGTATTAGATTTTTCCCCAACATTCTATCTCATACAGTTTCTCAGATATGGCCGGCGTCCTCTGTTAATGACTCACCCGGTACAATTAAATTGCATCCCAATAAAATGTTCTGCTGTTAGTAATGTAAAAGTCTAATGACGTAGCTATAATCTAAAAAAAAATATATTGAAAATCAGCCAGTTCATTTTTATATTAATCGAAATTTAATTTTGCATTGCAGTGAGTGTGTATATCGGATATAGGCTATTTCAACTTTCAAGCACCTACTCAAAAATTACCACGAATTTCGGTACGCAAGTGTTACGAGAACATTCTTTTGAACAATCCATTGTTCATTCTTCAAACATGCAATTCGCATAGATATATTTAATTCGAAAACATGCTGCAATTTTGTATAGTATTTTTGTACTAGATGATACTTATGAAAATATATTTGGATTTTTTTTACAGAGATCAAAAAGAACGTGTATACAAAAATGTGTGTTGTGTTTTGAATACATATTTGTTAATTTGCAGTGTGTAAAGTCTTTTATTGGGCTCTAAATTAAGCCGAAATTAAACATGCAATATTGATGAAAAGTTATTTGGTATTAAAATTTACAAAAAGCACGTATAAGGCCACTTGTAGCACTTGTAAGGCATACACTTTCGGAACTGACAAATGTATGGTTTAAAAGGGTACATGTAAATTTCAACGGAACGAGTGAGCGGTGGAGGTGGCCAAGTCAATAATTAATATTAACTAGGTGACCTTCCATAATCCAAAAAAAGTAAATAAAACGAGAGGTTCATATTTATTACGCTTGTGATATTCAAATAACATGTTTTCACGTAGCTAATTTGCTAATTACGTAATTACATGTGAGAATTAGAAACCCGTTTGATAGCGAAATGATAATATATGCACACCATAGAATTTAATTTAATACACTATTATTTGGATTAACATCCACACATCGTATGATGTGATATATTCTCATAATTAGAATGGGATTATTGATAATTACTACAGCAGAATAAACATGATTTTTGCAGGTTATTCTTAAATAAATTTAACAGTTTATCAAATAATCAGCATGGTTTTCGTTCTGGAAAGTCTACCATTACTGATACGAATTCTTTTTTTAGTGAAGTCATAGATGCATTGACGCAGGCGAATGTCGTGTTGGGGCTTTTTGTGACCTTAGTAGGGCATTTGACTGAGTAAATTGTAATATTTTACTCAATAAACTTTACGGCATACAGGGTCCCCTATTGAATTTCTAAAAGTTTTCTAAAATTGCGCAAGCAACATTCCACACAATATACTAGTCAAGATTCTGTGAAAAAGATAAATTCCAACTCTTGCATTGTCGAAATGGGTGTACCGCAAGCTTTAGTTCTGGGCCCTGTACTTTTTTTTTATATATATATTAACTCACTTGAGTCAGTGTTAGGCAAAACTTTCTCTACCATGTATGCTGACATTTCGTCTTTAATTGTTTCTAACAAATCGTACACCCTAAGTAATGATATCCACAAAACTTTAGAAAATGTATGTAACTGGTTTAATCAGAACTCATTTATATATTAACGCTGATAAAACGCAAATTATTAGATTTCATAATAGACAGAAAAGTGTGACAATATAGCAAATATTAGTAATTCTGTTCTTAATAGTGCTGCTGCAGATAGTGCTAGTTTTTTAGGAATCCATTTAGACGAATGTTTCAATTTTTTAATATTAAAGAAATTTTAACAAAACTGCAGCTAATAACCTTTATCATTTCCAGGTAGCGTCACGACTATGATATAGTGTGTGTGTTTGTCTGCCAACCTCTTGATCTAATCTTCAACCATAGGCATATTCTTCGACCATAGGTCGCGATGGATCTCTTCATTGCAAATGTACATGGCGCTTTGACGATGCTTTGAAGTACTTTATTCTGGATCGTTTGAATTACTTTAATGTTGGATTTCTTAGTGCATCCCCAGAGTTGAATTCCATAAGTCCATATGGGTTTCAGAATTTGCTTGTAGAAATCAGTTTGTTGTATATTGATCAGGATGACGCCCAATACATATGTCTGAATTTGAGGTTTAATGGCTCACGTTTCATCTTCACATATGTTTTCCAGCAATATTTTGCGTCATGTCCAGATACTTTTCTTCGTTGACATGTGGGATTGTTTGCTGGTTGACAATCACTGTAGTATAGTCATATTTCTTGTTGGTGAAACTGACGTGAGTCGATGTGAGTCGATGTTGCCGTGACTACTTCGTCGCTTTGTGAAATGTAGTTGGTATACAGCAGGTAGAGAACAGGTCCAAGGATACTGCCCTAAGGTACTCCAATACAAATATTCTTGAGTTCAGAATATTCTTCTCCATATTTAACTCTGAAGTGGCGATCAGTGATGTATGAACGAACAATTAGGCAAAACTGAATTACATATACAATAGAATTCTGAAGCATTTAAAGAGGGAGTGATACAGAAATTGATTGTTTAATCAAAACTAAAATCATTTGTTGGATCTTATGTATTAATTGTTATTTTAATATTTTCTATATGCTAGGAAAAGTAGTTGTTTTAATAGATTCTACAAAATTGTATGCATTTTAAAGTTTAACATCTTGTGGTATGCCTTTGTACTTTTATATATAATATGTTCAAATACAACAAATATGAATAGTAGAATAGGTTTATGTATTCTGTGATTTTTCAGTTCCGTCAAAACTAATGTCACAAAATGTCGCTGAAAGTGATAAAGTATTAATATTTTAAATTCAAGTATAAATAATCAATAAAAGAAATCGTACATCACTCTAAAGATCCTCAATGAAGGTGAAAGGACTTCTACAACTTCTAAGTGTTTCTCAAAAATTATATAAACATATCTCAAAAATTGCCTCAGTTAATATTAGAGAGCTAGAGAACAACTCCCTACACAGTATCGTATTTAACATATAATATCGAGGTAATTATCTAAGTTATCTTACCAAAAGAGACTTTATAATTCTCAAAGAGTAAATTCTAACAAAGCAGGAATAAAGACAAATAATGGATTCATTTTACGGTATACTGATTCCTTAAATGAAACAAGAGTGTTTTGCATTTTGAGGTTTCTTTCCTTGTTAATTAATTGTAATGTATCCTTTACCGAATTTGCTTAAATTGCATCATGTTCCTACCTTTTCACCTTTTTACATGGTTTTCCGATTGTATATTATCATTATTTAAAGCAGAATTATTTCCAGATGACGTATATCGGTGTCATTATTCACAAAACTTCTGCTTAGATCGAAATCAGGGGGGTTGAAGAAAAGTTACTATTTTTGAAAATAATTTGATACAATGTGAAAATAATGGAACAACGCAACGAAAAAAAATCAGTGTATAGCTTGAGCTTTCTACTTATTACTAGCCAAGTTTCGAAGGTATAAGTTAATTAGAGCAGCTGCTAGGCGTTAAAAAGTGAATTAGTAAACCCTTTTTTTAATATGTTGCACATTTCTGTATTGAAAATTTACAAAATACGATCCTTAGTTACGGTTTTTTAAGAGCTTACTATATACGTTAATATCTTTCAATCAAGTCCTATTTCAGTGGGGTCTGTCCAAAGTCCAAATCAAAACCTCTCAATCTGACACCCCCACTACTATAGTTTTTTAGCAATAACAATTTAGTTTGAGACTAAATCTTCTAAATAACCCTCCTCCACTGTGGATGGTTTCCACCCATCGTGATGTTTAAGGGTTATAATGCCACCCCCAGCATTGGCCAAAAGAGATGTCGAGGAAGCCCCATGCTGTGGCCCGTATTCAAATGTGTGTCTGTCACATGCAAATAACCAGCCCCAATTCATGGAGTTTTCGAGAGCTTATTTAATCCAACACATTGGGCAGTGCACTTTCCTCTTTAAAATCCATCAAATCAGGGGAATCCAATATTGTTCGATATCTGCTCTTTCCAAAACTTCCCCAGTGAGCAAAATAAGGTCTTATTTAAGGAATTATTACGTAATTGTATTAGATCTATGTGCCTAACTGCACGCAAATGTGTGGAAACTGTAACTTCTATGTGTCTATTACATGTGGGAAGTGAAGCACCGTGGCACAACACATTTAGGGACAAATTTGGGAATAGTTACGAAACTTGTGCCTTTACCTGTCAATTCTTTAATGACACCATTGCGGAATTGCGGTCGACACCATTGCGGAATTGCGGTCGACACCATTGCGGAATTCCATCTGTCTTAAATTCGTGTTTATAACTCCCACAAATCCGGCTAAATCATTATTATAAAAAGATGATGTGAACTGCTACACACAAATTAGGAATTATTTTACCTTTGTTATATTTAATGTGTTCTTGATGTATTTCTTGGGAAATTTATTAACACAGCTCTGCGGCATCGTGTCATCCGCCAAATGGGCAAACTAAAAACAATTATTACGTTTTGTAATATAAAATCAGATTTCAACCAAACGAGAGTCAAGATATATTTTCTCTTGCATATTTTTCGTGTAATTTTTCAATGTACTAGCAACAGTAAAAGGGGCATTCATAGAAAAAAGGTATAATACAAATATTTTTCAAAAAATAATGATAATAATAATTTAATAATAATAATATTTTCAAATTTTGACCAAAAAATTATTTAATAAGTAACTTTTACAATTTTTCATTCAATATTAATCAAATGGGTGCTTTATTTTTACACAAATAGTCGTTTTTATGTTTGTTTACAAAAGTCAAACAAGAAACAATAATGGAAAACATGGGAGCTACACACAAAATTCCCTATTTTTGTCAGAAGACGCAACTTGGGTAATGTGTTACATTTCCCAAGTACACACACTTCCTCCTAGGTGTCACACAATTCCTAATTTTCGTTACTGTTAACAAAAATAGGGAATCATGTAACAAAATTCCGTTTCCCAAAATTTGTGAGTCGCGAAGTTAAAAGGGTACACGCTTACGAAACCGTACCTATTTTGTGACAGGTAGTATGATGAGGTTGTTCTAAAATTTCGAACACGTTTACTAGACGATGACATATTCGACATATTATAATAACGACACGTGCACAAAGAAAATCACACCTAACACAATTTATCCTATGTGTAAGACACGATGTTTGATGTGTTGAAACAGGAAAATAATGGTGAAACTGTTCATAAATGTGTCACACGGAGCATACATGTGAGAGAAATCGTGGGCAAGTGAGAGAAGTCTTTAGAGAAATCGTGGGCAAAATTACTAATTTGTGTCACATGCTTATGCCCTTTGTTTTCTCCACCATACCTACAATGTGTCACACCACACGTTCCTAAATTACGCATTTGTGTCTTTGATCGTCACAGACACATCGCGGGAATTTGTTTAACACAATTCCTACTTCATGTTACTTCTCTATTTTCAATATGTAACAATGCCTGTGTGTGACTTCAATTCCTACATCGTGTAACAGATCACAAAATGCCTTTTTAGGGCCACATTGTGACGTCACTCAATATTTTGTGTAGTTTTTGACGCAAAATAAAGGAAATGTGACTTAACAACGACGTCGCCAACGACACATTTCCCTTTTAGGAATAAAATGCTCACTGGGTCTAGGCCTTTTTGGTTTTGAAATATCTTGATCAGCTTTTTAAGTATGCCACAAATTTTCCATATTATGTTATAATATATACCTATGTATATATCAAAGTTCCTGTAAAGTTGCCTTTATCATAGAATATTTAGTCCACATCGACGAAGGTGTAATTTTTTTAATCATATATTATGTAGAAAGTAAGCGAGAAGCACTTAATTTATAGCACTCTCCTCTTTTTTTCATCCAATTTTGAAATTGTTGATATTCTTTAAAATTGGTTCCCTCGGACTTTTGTGGAATTAAATTGGCTGTAGTTCTTTGGCTTCTTACAAACTATCAGTCGAAATTTCCGTATCATATCTTTTACAATTTTCCATTTTAATGCTAATTACACAATGTTTATTAAACGGACACCTGGTTACGAACAAAATGAATAACCACCATAGCTTTCTCGGCAAATCCATTTAGAATCTCATTAATTAGCAATTTAGCAAGCTATTTGTATTTTATGTTTTTAGAGAAACACTGTGACTTTGACATTGACAACTGACAAAAAATTCTCGACATTTTATTATTTTATTGTTTGTCACTGAAGTAGCTATTTATGTAACCAGCTGAGAAAAGTACTATTTTGTGTAACGCGCAGATTCGCTAGCGCTCGCTCCGCAAATAGATGCGAATTACACAAAATAGTGTTTTCTAACGTGTTTCATACATATTTCTTTTCAAATTTTGACCAATTTTATATTTTATGAGAAGAAAACAATTTTATACGTTTAAAAACAATTCAGTAGGTTGTAACCGTGTGACAGCTTGTCACTTTCATAGCTTGTCAGGTCTACATATTCTACTATGAAAAAAACTTTTCAAAACCAGTTGCGTCAAATTTTACTTTTCGTAATTGGTTGTGAAAAGTAAGACAATTCCTAACGTCAAAGGGGTTTGAGATATGTCACTTTAAATGTCAAAATTACAAAAAGCATTTATATGTGTTATAAGCATTTTTAAGTGTTGGATAAAATGTTGTATTAACATACGTGAGTTATTACATATGTCACTTAAGCCCACATGCCCTTCGGGCTCACGGGCTAAACGTTTCTTGCGTGACTATTATCTCTTAAAGTTTTTAAATACGATTATTTATTATTATAGATTTTGAGGCACATTTTCATATGAAACGATCTATTATGACTTTTAATTTTCGCTTTCCATCATATTTTAAATACTACCACAAAAACACTTCACTGATTCCTGGTGAAGAAAACGAGTCAATCAGTTTAGTTTAAGTACGATTTCTGTCAGCGTCAGATCAGTTCATTACAATAATTATTTTACACAATATAAGTTTGCATGTTGTCCGCAAACTGTTCTCCAGTTGAGAGCAATGTTACTAAATTTAAAAACTGTCGCCATAATTGCCTATAGCTTCTTGTTTTAAACTATTCCTTTAGTCAGTCAAGGCTGATGATAAAACTTGAATGCAAGAGTTTTGTGCAATCGGAAATTCATGCAATGTTTCCTCTATCGTCGTCCGCTGCTATTTAAAAAAAACGGATTATCTATCAAAATTGTACATTTTCGTTGTCTTTCACAATCTGAACAAAAATTAAAACTCTCTCAATTCCTTATATAATATTGTTTCGATATTGTGTATCCTATTATACGAGCACAAAAATATGTGCTGGAAATAATAGAAAAATCATATATATGACTATGTAAGTCGGTGACTATAGTTTGTTTATTTCACATAAAGTGTATCCAAGTAAATCGAACTGTAAAAATAGAAATAGAAGTTTATGGAATCCCGAAAATAATAAATTCCATGCTTTTCTTTATGCATAAAATAGTAGGAAACTGTAAGAGCCCTTCCAAAATGCAAATTTGCTGAAGCACATCTTTTGTTACCATTTATTAAAATATCAAAGCCTAACTTTTTAAATAAGTAATAAACTTTCATTCGTCAAGATGTAATACAGAATAAGTAATTAAGCCGCAAACGGTTTCATCGCAATAACAGACATTACGTGAGAGTTTTTAATTTCAGTATAATTATCTCTCTCCCTCTCTATTTCATAATATTTTAAAATATGTGAGGATATTTAATAAAGTATTTGACGAGTAGAGTTTTGGACGTTCTCTGTCTTGATTATGCTTGACAACGATCAATAGTCATCTGATGGCAATTGCATATATTCAGCAATTGAAACGATTATCGCCACGGTATAATCAAGAACTTACGTATAATATATATATATATATATATATATATATATATATATATATATATATATATATATATATATATATATATATATATATATATATATATATATAATATATATATATATATATATATATATATATATATATATATATATATATATATATATATATATATATATATATATATATATATATATATATATATATATATATATATATATATATATATATATATATATATATATATATATATATATATATATATATATATATATATATATATATATATATATATATATATATATATATATATATATATATATATATATATATATATATATATATATATATATATATATATATATATATATATATATATATATATATATATATATAATATATATATATATATATATATATATATATATATATATATATATATATATATATATATATATATATATATATATATATATATATATATATATATATATATATATATATATATATATATATATATAAAATATATATATATATATATATATATATATATATATATATATATATATATATATATATATATATATATAAAATATATATATATATATATATATATATATATATATATATATATATATATATATATATATATATATATATATATATATATATTGGAAATGTTTACTTCCTTTCTCAAGACATCTAAAAAGTACTTACTAATGTGAGATTATGTAAAAGGATAACATCATTTAAAAGGACGAAGCACATTCCTACTCTATAGTAATACATAGAGTACGAGTCACAAAATTAAAATATCTGGAATACTTAACCATTATTTAAAACTATTGCAGATCAATTAAAAAAATATTGCTTATATCAGAAAATTTCACAGAACTAAAACTAAAAACTTAAATAAATTTAAGTCAACAAAATCAAAATCCAAGATAAATGGCTAAAAAACCCAACTACCGTAGACGTAAACCGTACCTCGAAGTAAAATTTCTGCTGTCATTAGGTCCAAATTCAGTATTTTTCCATCTATTTGATTTTGATTTCAAAATTTCGAACTTATTATCTGACTCAGAATATATCATAAAAGATGAACTCCAAGAGAGTAAAAATTGCCTTAGATCACCATTATACAAATATAATTACTAATTATTTACATAAAAATTGCTTAACAAAAAAACCATATAAACAATATGTTCGCTGTTTGTAAGAATTTTCTCAAAAACAATCCATAATTATACGTTGTACGCAGCGACAAAGATAATTTAACTGTAATAATGTATAAAAATGAGTACGTTCAAAAAAGTTTCGAGCTCTTACAGGACGAAAGTTATTATACAAAATTAAATAGAGATACAACCAGCCCTTTACAACAAAAATCAAATAAAACTTGTATCACAATTAAAATTAAATAATTTTATAAACTTTGACAATTTATATTGCAACCACACCTCGCTTCTACACGTTACCGAAAATACACAAATCTGTGTTATCAATGAGACCGATAGTGTCCTCGATTAGTTGTTTCAACGGCAACCTTTCAAAATTTTAATATTTTAACTAATATTTTAACAAACGTTAAAGATTCTTTAACCTTCAGTGATTTCATTACCAATTATCAACTACCACATGGATATGTTTTAGTCAGCTTTGATGTTGTATCTCTATTTACAAAATTACCTTTAGAAGCAGTAATTAAGAGTATCGCGAAAAATTGGAACGTAATCTAAAACCATTGTAATTTAAATTGAGATACCTTTTTATAAATTTTAAAATTAATATTTGACTCAAACTGTTTAGCTTTTGAAAATTCATATTTTAAGCAGATTTTTGGTACCCCTATGGGTACAACTATATCTCCTATTTTTGACAATTTCGTATTAGACGACTTACTAGACGTTTCAACCAAAATGTCCTATAATATTCCGTTTATTAAAAGATACGTCGATGAGCTTATTATCTCGATACCTAATCATAAAATAGAGGAAACATTATATACGTTCAACTACTACAATAATTTCATACAGTTCACAGTAGAAACTGAAACATCTCCTTCTTAGAGATGAAGGTTCATAGGGATGATAGCAACATATTATATACAAAATGGTATCGAAAACCAATGTGTAGCAGTAGATAGAACTATTGCCCCCTGTAACGGTCAATGGAGTCCCTGTACATGAAAAACAAGACGTTAAATACCACGGATTGCATCTACGATTCACATGATCTCAACGATTCACATGGTACAAACACATACAGACAAAACTACGACAACTAGATCTAAAATTCAGGCAGATGTATTGGCTCATGGGTCGTAAATCCAAACTATCAGTCAAGTATAAAATCCTCCTTTATATAAAGCAATACTAAAACCCATATGGTCATACGGTCTCCAACTTTGGCGATGCACGAAACTATCACGCCTGAAAATTATACAAAGGTTCCAAAATAAAACACACCGTGCGATTGTTAACGCACCTTGGTATTAGTAACTTAACGCTGCACATGGACCTACAAATCCCATTCATAACAGAAGAGATACATGCTATAGCTACTAACTACCAACAGAGACTTACAGGACATCAATGCGAACTAATAGAAAACCTGTACATGGACCGACCGAAGACTAAATAAATCCTGGCCAGTAGAGCTCCTCCAGCAACACTAACCTAGATTAGTGATATCTAAGGAGAAATGTCAATGGACATCTCCCTTTCGTGCCGAAGACTTCCAACTCATTTACGAAATACACTAATGTAGTAGATTGTGAATTGCAATAACACATAAAAGAAAAGATAGAACTACCACTCAAACCACATAAACATACGAAAATAAACCTCATTAAAGCACTTAAGGAAAGAGTGATAAGGGTCACCCACCCGCGGTTCAGAAATCAAATGCTACATGAACTTTTGCATTATTTTGATTGAAAATTCTTACCTTAGGTCGTTAATCAACAAAATTGTATTCAATACTCAACAAACTTTATTAAATATTCAAACTCAACAAAGAATAGTCGAAACACAGCGGAATAATATTGTCCAAAGTGTGAATAATTTATTCATTTATAAAACGTTACCATACATCAATAATTTAACCCCCAAAATAGTTCCCCTATTTGAGAATGTAAATGTCAAATTAGCTTCCAAAAACCATAAAACTGTTTCAAATTTATTTTCTAAGGCGAAAATGCCACTTAAACCTACAGAAATGTCAAATGTCATTTATTGATTGTAACAATTGCGATAAAACATAATATGTTGAACAAACGCCTAGGACGCTTAACGCTAGATTGATTTCACATACAACCAGTTCAGTTTTAACCAGCATAACTTTAAGAATCGATAGAACTCGTCAAAATAATAAGGCTGTTATAGAAAAATATATATATAGAAAAAAAATGCCCTAAAATGTACTGTTAATAAGATACAGGGTGTTAAACTTTTAATTTACTACACTTATTTAGTATGCCAAAAGCAATATTTCAGTGTAAATTTATCGAGCTAAATATACTGGGTGATTGTTATTATCTGGCTCCTATAGGTACTGTATACGATGGCGGAATGTTACACAGAATCCATAACCTATGGAAAATACCCCCATACGAAAATAGGCCTTGAGAAAAATTAACAAAAGTCTATGAACGTCATTCCTTTTGCATCCTCAATAAAACAATGAGATAAGTTGACCGAACAATCGGCTTCCAATTATAAATAAATTGTATGAAATATATAGCTTTAATTACATTTCAGATATCTACGTAAAGGGTTCTTACTACCAGTTGTGGGAGTAAAACTAAGCAGGTGTAAATTGCCTGGTAGTAGTGATATATATTAGTCCTTATCTCCAGTTCAGATATAGGGATTAATTGACTTTTATTAATTCTCACAACACAAAGTACTTTGGTCCACTTACATCCCTAATATTAATCAATATCCCATCTATCTTTTAACATATATCCCCCGTATTTCGATAATTTTTTGTCAATTAATGTCTGTGTACTTCCACGACTGAGTTCGTATCTATATCGACGCTACGAGGACGGAAATGACATACCAAGGTAACATTACATACACAATGTTTTCTCTAAGGTAGAATTGTTGGCGATATAATTTGTTCCTATAGTTATACACTAAGTTCTACAAAAAGTAGCCTACCCGATTTTTTGATTAAATTCAAGGTCGTCTAATATTAATCCTAGCAAACCAATTTAGATTTTTCTTTGTGTCTGCAGAAATTGTTTTTCCTATCCAGCATTCAAACACAGGGCGTTTGAATGTTTGAATTTTGGACAATGGTGGTCCTTATTTTCAAACTTTTAAAAAGTCAGTCATGAAATTTTAGCCCAATAAAATTGACGAAAAATAGAAGTAAATACTCTAAATCTATTAAAAAGATAAGACAGACTTTATTCTGATACTAATATTAGGTATACAAAATTGTTGAAAATACTGTACTACTAAATATACTAAATACTACTAAAATACTAAATAAATAACAAATTTGACACATAGTCTGCCTACCTATCACGGTGTGCCAGGCAGTCAGGCGCACACCTATAAGCAGAGGTGGAAGTGAATAAACATAAATTTGCATGTTCTGACGTGCTCTAATTATTATACTGCCAACGAAAGCTGACATTATCCACATTATATTTTTCTTTCTGTATAGTATTACAGTATGGCTTTAGAAAGAAAACTTCGTACAAATATATATTTGATTGGCTCTGAAACTAATAAAATATTAGGAAACTACCTTGAATTAAACAAGTTTTTTTCCATAATTTAAAAAATGTAAAATTAAATATTCGGGTAAATGCTCGTTTAGCAATTGATGAAACATCAATTTCTTGGCACAGGCCAAATGAGAGATTCATAACATTGTATCCCGAACTTGGAATCTTTATATATTTGTACAATGACTTGATGAATTTATAAAAAGGGAAAGTCTCGACAAGATGAACCGATACTCAAATAAAAAAAGTGCAGAGATTAGACGATCTTTTTGCTATAGTTTATTCGAAAGCTCTTGAAATCATCAAAGTATATGAGGACAAACAATTTCTGATTGCTCAGAGACAGAAAAGAATATTAAGTTCTTTGGTAGGTGTTGACAAATCATTGTTTGGAGAAGAGAAGGCAAGTTTAGAAAGATTGAAGAGAGAATACGAAAGGCGGCAAAGAATTCAAAATTCAAGTATTTCAACGGGAATATCAGGTAAATATTTTAGGTTCCGTAATTTGAATGATATGACTTAACAAAATACTTATAGTTTCAGATACTGATATAGCTAAGAATTTAGAAATGGGCAATAAATATGGATGATGATTAAGAAAATGAAGGCACCCTGAGTTTTTTGTCCATCTTTAGTGCCTTAATGATGAGACAATAGCATGGCATTTTTTGATAACGACTTTGCTTAAGAAACCAAGTTGAAAATGGTTAGGGCTTTGAGGGAAGAGGACTTCAAATTTGAATTTGAAAATGATACCAACAATAAGGGTATTATCGTACTTTCAACTGCTATTAAAATTTAATAAATAAACTGCAGCATTTTGTTTCCAATAATACTACAATTTTTTTTGAGCGGATCAATATTAGCACTTCCTTTCTCGAATATGATCGTCCACTTGGGCTTCACGTGACTATAGAAGAACCGCTTCGTATCTAATTTGCAACTTGAAAGTGATAAATGATACTGCCGAAAGAGGGGTATGGTTCATGGAGGTTCATGGAAGAGTTTGACAATAAGATTACAAAGAACGAAAATCAAAAGCAGTTTCTATTAAAGGTATTTAAGGATTATCGTGACAAGTTTTCCGGATATGCAAAAAATAAGCTTGAAAAATAATGTTTTTTGCTTTAATAATGTTTTAATTATGATTATAAGAGGTTCGCTGGTAGTGATATTTTATATTTTGTGGGATAATAAAGTTTTTAAAATAGTCACTTTATATTTTGTCATTTTTCGTTCCTTTTTAAATAAAATTCCTTTGAGGAACGGTTTTGCACTTGCTCAATCGGACTGAAATTTTCTATAATTTATTTCTATTATAGACACTACAGCTAGAAACACAAAACATTTTTTTACTGGGTTTACAAGTATAATAGTTAGAAGACCTTCAACTCAACCAAAAAATCAGGTACGCTACTTTCTTTGGAACTATGTGTAGATTGAAGAAAAAAGGAAATATTTTCTAATCTTGAACCTTGAATATTCTGAATTAAGGAACCATGGAACCGCACAGTACCTTGTTAATGTGTGGTAGTTATACTTTTGTTCTTTGATGGTATTGTGAATCAATTCTTAATCGGATAAAACAAATATTACACGTGTCTCCTTTGGGAAACCAACAGTAAATATTAAAGCAAATAAATGGCAATATCTCCTTTGGGATACTAAAATTTACATCAAAATAAATTTTTATGTTTTCACGTTATGTACTCGAATATAAAATACAATAATATAAACCGTAACTGTATGACAATTCGCAGAGGAATGTCTATATCTAAGTTTATAGTGTTGGACTAGCCCAACACTAATCCAGATTATTAAAACAAAATTGTATTAATTACGGAAATATTTATGACATGAATTAATATACATTATACACGTTCAAACATAACGCTTTATTGCGCATTTAGCGCAATTTACTTTCCATTAAAGGAAGAAGTGACTTTTGATAAATAAATATATGCATTTTAAACTCTCGTGTAGACTTCGGCGTATTTGCACAGATAAATTTGTTTTAGAAATAACGAGTGGTGTGTTTCTATAAGACCAGTTAATGAAGGGGAAAATATACCTTACATATTTTAATGATATTTACTTCTCCATTACCTACCTACGTTCAGCGATAACCGATATATAAAAGCCAGATATAGAAAGATCCAAAAAAAATACCAATCCATTTCTTGACTAGTTTAGTGTTTTGTATACTTGACATGGTTTGTTCATTTATCTTGAAATAATAAACGCAATAAGAAATTAGATAATGAGGGCAACATGGCACTACAAATCATTCTAAATGAACTAAAAGTGTTAACTACAAGATGCACGTTATCTTTGTCAGTATTAAAATTAAGATTAAAATCACCGTTTACAATTATTTGTTTATTTTTCTTCATTAGGATTTCTAAAGCGCGTGTGAGTTTTCTAGAAAAATATTTAGATCTCCTTTGGGCGATCTATATACCGTCATGACAGTTGAAACGTGAACACATTCAATAGCACAAGGTTCACAATGAATTTCATCAGATAATGTACTAATTTGATTTAATGAAGCACAGTTATCATTTTTGAGGTCATATATAGCAACACCACCATGTTTATCATCTTTCCTATCGTGTCTTGTAACATCCAGTGTTCATTTACACATAATATGTCAAAATCATTTTCACCCAGAAATGCATCAAACTCATTTATTTTGTTTCAAATATATACACTGTATATTTAAATGGAATAGTTTAAAACTCTGACTACTTATATTTTATAAATCTAAAGAATTTCTGATTTTTCTATTTAAGTTATAATTAACTTGTACATTGTTTTTTGGTAAATTGGAAACATTTGCAGTGTTACAATTTCTCAGAATAGTGATATTTGAGACAGCCGTGGGTATAAAAAAGTAAAAAGTACCTGGTAGCATTTGTCGTCTTTATAAGATGAGAGTTTCAGTCTTGGGTATATATTTTGTCGGTAGTATTTTTAAATAATTGATAGAGCTAGCTTCTACCTGATAAAGTCCAGGATCTCCAAATCCGAGGTCTCCAAAGTTAACTTGTAGCTTTGATTATATGATTATAATCGAAGCTTGTAGCCAACGCCATAGCTAGGGGTTGCTTAAAGGGGCCGGTGCCAGTACCGCACGATTGCGGGGGTCAACCGGATGCTTCTCTCGCAAGGCCAAGAACATATTAGCGTATGTTTTGTTTAAAAGAAATCTTCATTCTAACTGTTTTTACATATATACATAACGTGATTGAATAATTTCAAAAAACCTTTGTTTCACAATCACCATTTTTTAATAGGTATTTATGATACAGGACTATCGTTTTTTTGTCACTTTTCATACAATTTTTGCATTTTCTAATTTTACACTTCTAACTAATCTTAAGGTACCAATAAATTATTTTATGATTATTCTCAAAAAAATGTTGGGTAACACTGGAGTTGTCTGTTCCTCCATCTTTTCGATATGCTCTTTAAATCTTGTGTTAATTAATCGTCTCGTTTGCCCAACATATTTTTGACTAACATATTTCATACAAAGTTCTGTGAGATTTACGAAATAAAATTGCTTCCTTTCAATAACACGTTGAAGGAACAGCAATGGGCAACTGTTTATCGCCGCTACATAATATACAACTTAACAGATAACAAACATGGACCTACCTATAAATCAATAGGTTTATGATGTTTCCGATTAATTACGTCATTATAGAAATGTATTATCAATGGAATATTATTTTCTACTAAGTTTCTACTATCTTGTTAATTACGTTAAAATAAACCACTCGTTTTGTTTATAACATGTTTTGAAAATATCTATACTTGGTTGTGTTATGTTTACAATGATGCTGATTATTGTAATTATTAGCCTAGGCGTCAAAGATTAAATATCACCGGATTGATTGATTAATTCCTAAGGAAGCTTTTTTTCTTTCTGTCAAGGATCTGTATGTGTCGTCTGTATACATTTCGTGTTAGCATGTAAATGTAATTTTACATTTACTACTGGTACTGGCTACTGGTCATATCGTACACAGTTTATCAGACGTAATGATCATATCGGACGCAAAATAGAATTTAGGTTTTACATTCTCTTTCATAGGTTACTATTTGTCACATCGAAATATGAGACATAAAAAAAATTCAAAGGATACCCACAATTGCCGCAATGGGAGAGTTACACTGCCCCGTGTAACTTTTCTTACAGCAAGCTAAAATCGTCACTATAAAGGCATTTTCATTCAACAAGTTGTTATGTTTTCATAGAATACTAATAACTAATCAATTTTAACACAAAACTCATCAAAATAATACACTAAATTAATGAATAACTGTATTACTTCTATTTCAAGAATTATTGTTGACCCACTTTACCACAAAACGGGGTCGGCGGCTCCGTTTATCGATATAATGAGGGTTTTTTGCTCGGATTTTTTTGTCTCATATTTCGCTGTTACAAACTATACCTAATATCAAAGAATAATAAATTAAGAATATTACCTTCAATTAACCGTTGAAGGAACATTTCCACTAAAATTCTACATCAATGTTTGCAATGTCGATCAGATATTAACATAGAATTTATCATGATACCTCGACGAGATAGGATTTCTTACCAAATTCTTATTAAAACAGTTTCTTTTAATGCTTTAAAATATTTCACAAACAGTCGTATCATATTCCACAGGGAAATGAAATATATTTACAAAATGATACCTTGTAAGAGTTTGTGTACCTATGTAAAGTTCTAATTATCCTTAAAAAAATTGAACACGATGCTAACTGGAAACCGCCAACCTGAAAAACTTCAACGTAAATTTGTTTTACCAACTAAGTCTTCTTTTATTTGAAAACAAATTAATTACAAAAATAAATGTTATTCTGATATTAGAATTCCCCCAAGTATTAAGACTTCATAGAGAAAAGTAGAGGTCTTAATCCTATCCTTCTTAGAAGATTATATGCGTAAATAAACAAGACAATTTGTCAAATGTCAACGAAGGTCAATTTTATTCGTGCACCCTACTGTTTGTATCGGCCCGGCGAGTTCGCCATTTTCTCGTATATTTTGATTTTATTCATTTTCTTGTGTTACGCAAGTAGCGAGAGTTTTATTGTGAAGTAATGATGTTAATAATAATTATTATATTTATTGAAAATACATAAAATTAATTACTTGATTAGTTAATTAATTACTAGTTATAATTATTTTTAAGTTAAGTAATTAATAATTTTCATGTTGTACCTATTATTAATTTTATAAAAAAAAAAACTTGTATATTATGGTCTCCTCATCATATTAATCTAATAGAAATTACCAACACGAATTACCAATACCAATTACCACAACCAATTACCAATAACAATTACCAATACCAATTACCAATACCAATTACCAATACCAATTACCAATACCAATTACCAATACCAATTACCAATACCAATTACCAATACCAATTACCAATACCAATTACCAATACCAATTACCAATACCAATTACCAATACCAATTACCAATACCAATTACCAATACTAATTACCAATACCAATTACCAAAACCAATTACCAATACCAATTACCAATACCAATTACCAATACCAATTACCAATACCAATTACCAATACCAATTACCAATACCAATTACCAATACCAATTACCAATACCAATTAGCAATACCAATTACCAATATAAATTACCAATACCAATTACCAATTACCATTACCAGTTCCCAATACCAATTATCAATAGTAAAGGCGTTCCGCAGCTGTTTTGGGTTTGGTCCATTTAGTCCTCTCCGTAAATAATTATTTTCCCAAGTAACTTATTTATTTTATTTACCTAATTTATTTTAGAATACAGTTACCCAACAGAAGTAAAACATTTCCATAAATATAAATATACCTATGTACACATTTATGCATTTATTGCATTTATTGTATATATATATATATATATATATATATATATATATATATATATATATATATATATATAATATATATATATATATATATATATATATATATATATATATATATATATATATATATATATATATATATATATAATATATATATATATATATATATATATATATATATATATATATATATATATATATATATATATATATATATATATATATATATATATATATATATATATATATATATATATATATATATATATATATATATATATATATATATATATTACACACTTACCAGTGCTATATCTGGACACACATACGGAAATGAACCACTATACACACGAAAACGTATGTGTGTCCAGATATAGCACTGGTAAGTGTGTTTTCCTTCTTATTCGTCTATTTGCTTATTTCTATGTAATGAAATGCTACAAACCCAAGATTACTTTTCACAAAATAAATATGAATAGCAAAGAATTTCAAAGCTAATATATATATATATATATATATATATATTTAGAGGGTTTATCTTGGGATAGTAGCAATAAAACGACTGATTATATTACTTAACGTTTCGGTCCGTTTTTTGGGCCTTTTTCAAAAGAGTATTTTATTTATGACATATTTGACAGAGGCAAAAATTACAGTTTGAATTAATTTCTAAGGTTACTAGACTGTAAGATTAGTATCATAGGGAAGAACAGTCAAGAAACTCTACGAACTTAGGCTATTATTCTATATTTCATTATTATTCTAATTTTGGTTATGTTAATATTATGTAGATGTACATTTATAGTAAGTAGGTATGTATGTACGTATATAAGTTTATATATAGAGATAATGTTTTTTGTTAACTTATTTAATATTTTTATATTAACAAATTGTAGACGTTCTGTATCTTTCTTCTTATTACACGCATTAGGATTTTTTTGAATATAAATTGATTCCATAATTAGCCGGGTTTTATAATTTTGTTCTTTATTAATAACTTTTAATAAGTCTACATTGGTCAAACAATGCAACTACTTGAAGAACGTTTAGAATGTCACAAATATTCAGCTAATATTACAGTAAAAAATATTCTAATGAAACAGGTCATCAATTTAACTACGAAAATACTAAAGTTGGATCTTGTGTATTAATTATTATTTCGAAAGTTAAAAAAATCCTAGTCTCACCCTGGAATATATTTAATAGCTTTTAAGTTCTTTGCTATTCATATTTATCATGTGAGAAGAAATCTTGGGTTTGTAGCACAATTTATTTCTTGAATGAATAGCAAATAACTTAAAAGATAGTATATTATATATAATTAAAATGGTCAGAGTGCAATAACGTATATTGGACAAAGTGGCCATAAATTTAGAACTAGATAGAGACTTAGAACACGGATCTTATATTACAAAAGGCAGACTCTACATTTGCACGTCACATATTAGATAGTGGTCATACATTCCCAACATATTAATGACATGGACACTCTATAATAGAAGCTTTAGAAATTTTTAACCATAATTATAGCGAAAATGAGCAATTGTTAAATGATTAGATGTAATGTATTCACCACTTTTTACCGGCGATACTAAATGTAATTGAATCCACCCCCCCTTTTTTTAAAACGTTCGTCAGAAAAATTAATCCAGTTGATGTCCGGGAAGTACCTTAGTTGTTAGGTTTTTCCTGTAGTAGGGATATCTATATTGACTAACAGCATCACTAATCCAGTTACCTGTTTAATCATTGAGCCATCTAAACATGTATAAATATCCTTGTTTATCTCATTCTGAAATGTATTGTTTAAAAATGACTAGGTGAAATTAATAGTCACAAATAACTTAGTAGTGTTTTACGCATCTTTCTGTCAATAGATAATACCTTGCAGTTATAGGAAAAAAAACACATCAGTAAAAAATTACAGCTTAAGGAAATTAATAGTGAAAATACCAGCAGTCAGCCGACACAAAAACACACCAGCTGTGATTCTGTTACGAATACAAATTTTAATAGCCGGTGCCACTAAAGAACTTATAGCTTAAATTATCGGTCAACAAGAGCGTTAGAGTCAATATATATTGACACAAATACGGTGATGCAATTTAGGAACCGGTTCAAATTAAGACCTTTTTTCAAACTTTTCTCCAGTTGGAAAGCCCATTGTTTTCCTTTTCCGAAAGTTATAAGTTATAATATTTCATAACGCAATAATATAAATAATTTAACTAAATATTGCTCGTAGAAGCTAAGCATTTTAACTGTAACTTAAAGCAATAAAATTAATAATAGTGGATAATACCGTCGAAAATAAAAAAAATCTTACGCCGCCATGGCCCATAAATGTCGGAAGTCATTTGAAGTTTCAAATCTTGCATGTATTCAAGGACGTTCAAGGTTGCTTATCTTTTGGTGAATTGAGGATTAAATATCTGTTACATTGATAATTTGTCGTGTAATCTCAGGATATAAACGTTAAAAAAATGATAATGTAATAATGTACCGGGTGAGTCATTAACAGAGGACACCGGCCATATCTTCGGAACTGTATGACATAGAACGTTAGTTCAAAAAATCTATAACAAAAGTGGAACAGAGAAACCGATCCCATTGAGCCACGGTC
>CAXKVY010006154.1:0-20923 GCA_964058915.1 Tetropium fuscum | reverse complement strand
CCTCGTAGTCTTTCTACGCCAGCTAATTTAAAAGGTCGATTCACTCTCGCCACTTCCCCTTTTACTTGCGCCTAGATCAATTCAATGCGGTTCAATTCGCAGTGATAAGGAGGTAATCTCAGCAATGTGACTCCATGCGTTAATGCCAGTTCATCCACTGCCAGTTTCTTATATTTATGGACATGTACCTTAGCAACTTGCAATAATTCCGCCTTCTTAGGTCTTCTTACTTTGAAATATCAATTCTCCATTACGCAAAAATCTATAATTTTTTTTTCACTTACCGATCGGTAGTGCCTACGTTTTGGAATATTTTCCATCGCTCGCCGATATTATATATTGTATGACAATCACATTAAAACAGCACTATATATGTACGCGAATATCTCAACCAAGGCACTACTCTATCGCGAATGGCCTTTACAGATTACAGAATACTCGCGAAAATCCCGCAAACCCGCCTATGCAACGCCAGACGAACGTTCATCGAGGTTTGCGACTATTTTAATGAAACACAGACGGCGCGTCATTCCGATAAGTTAGAAAGAGATATAGAGCGCCATATCCGGCTTCAAGTCGAACAATAGAGCGGCGTAGCCGCTTTTAACTATAAAAATAAATGTTTACGGAATTGCCATAAGTAAAGTAGACGAAAATAAATGTAAAAGTGGCTATACGATATGACATCTTGGCCTATACGATATTACTGTATGCACAATAATTATTTGATGACATTCATATATACAACTTTTATACAGTAGGTATTGTGGAATTTGATATTTTAATTGAATATTGAAAAATTTGATAATTACATGTGGCAACTGCGGTTTTCCCTATACGCGGTCAGTCAACTATCTATACTTATTAGAACGACTATAGTAGCTACGGTCCGAGCGGAGATAGGTAGGCCACTCTGTATAACGTCTACCTACCTGTTCACAATAATCAAATGCATCCGCTATATATTGAGTAATACAGAATAAATTAGTGGTTGTGGACCTGCCTTTCATAAAGCCGTGCTGTTGTGGTATTATTTCATTTTTGATATGAAAGAACAGAAAGTCAAGAAGCATTTAAAGACACTTAACAAAGTTATTAATGATGGTTATGGTCTATGATTTTCAATTTGATTTTTTTCACATTTCTTAAATATGGGTATTTTTTAGAGTAGAGAGTTTTCAGAGGATGGATAAGTAGATATACCTATTAATAGAAATATTAAAAATTATGGTCAGTGGTTTAGAGGGAAGCATGTCTTCCCTCAGCAAACTCTCAAAAAGAAGCAGGTATTTTATCCGGGCCAACAGTGAATTTAGGTTTAAATTTTTTATTTTAAGACTATTAAGGACTTCAATTTCACTAAATTGCTAAAAAAACTGTAAGCTATCTGTAAGTTAAGACATTATTAGTAAATTCATTAATATTACTTTCTGTATAAGAGTTCTGAGAAAAAATCCGCAAAAGCATCTGCAATGCTTTTTGGATGTCTTATCATTTCATTTTTGAAAGTCATATTATTAGGCATGGTGTTTTTTTCATGTTGTTCAACGAATTGCCACATTTTTTTGGGTTATTACTTAAGTTATGCTCTATACTGTTGCAATATTCTTTATATGAGTCATTTATATATTTTAATTTTTTTCCCCAGAAACAACTAACAAATAATATTTTGTATGTGGCAATTTGTATGTTGCTTTATTAGTAACCTCGAACGAGCCAGTCTATTTGCTTGGCTGCACTGTTCTGATGAATTCTTAATTTTACCTATGTACATATGCTGATATTGTTAGATCTCACATAAAATAACACCAGTCACTTCAACTTGACGATTTAGACACACAACCATGCATAGGTAATAGGTATAGGAAAGTTTGCGAGTCAGATTCTCGTAAATTTTTTAAAAGTTCGGTAAGATCGGAACTTACTCAACCAATTCGATGCCGTTGGCTATCAGGCACACACCTGAGCGCAGTGTTTACATGAAGTAGCTAAAGGGAAACCAGTACTCAGCGATAAGATATCAGCGGCATGATGCATATGCAGACGAAGTCCCGTTACAAAGCGCCCGATCCTTTCTCCGTTGGCCGCCATCTCTGAGCAGTGAACGTTGCCAGCGCTATTTTCGGACTCGTGACGCACTTTAACCTCCAGAAAAGCCGGCCCAAACTCTGTTACATGACACCGGAGATTTTAAACAGAAAATATATACGCATAGACAGATCCTGGAAGCCGCCGTCAAATGCGTTTCAACTGTTTTTCATCGGCGCCGTCGCCGTCTAGGAGTGTACAGAACATTCAATGATGAGAAATCGTCTGTCAAAATATGTGCGGTGCAAATAAGCTGAATCGTTTTTAGCCACATGGTAATACGCAGAAGTTGGTCAGAAGCTTGTATTTTATTTCTTCAAATAAGAAATTTGGTTCACTGTTGGAGTTTCGGATAATTTTACCAACCAGAATTGCGTAAAAATAAAGACTACTTCCTGAACTTTTTGTTCCAAATGGAAAAGCATATTTCCAGTTATTGTTAGGCTAGCTATTGCCCGTAATTTCGTAGATACAAGAGTTCTTCGCGTGTTTGACAGGTCTATCTCGCATTCTCAGGAAGTGACAACAGACGATTTGTCATCATTTAATTTTCTGTAGATATACTCCATCGCTGATGAAAAATTGTTGAACCACATAATATGTCTGCGGCTTATAGGATATGTCTATGTGTATAATATATCTATTAAGACTTTTAAATTAAAATAATATCTTCAAGGCATTTTTAAGCACCCATTAATATATAATTATTAATAACATAAAATGGCGACAAAAGAGTTTTAAGTAAAACTCGTTAGTCAATTTTCCTTCGTTGTGTCCCCAAAATAGCTAACGGCTAACTAACAGACGCATCATAGCGCTAAATTTCGCTTATTAAATTGTATACTTCCGGTCAAATTACTTCTGGTTTCTACACTTAACAAGTCTGTCATATTATTTATTCTCTGCGCTATTTATTACTTATTAGTTTCAGTTCTCTGTTTTCTAACTGTGCTTAATTGATAAGTATATTGGTCTTTGGTTTCTGGTTCAACTGATCTCTGATTAGTGTGATCGCTAGTTAAATTACACGTATGCATTATTTTAACTCATTAATGTTATTAAAAGGCCCAGTTTCACATATCTTGCTTTTGCGTACCACAAAAATAAAAAAATTCCATAGCGCATAGTCAAGTCCGGACATTTAGCGGACCAATGTATAACACCGTGCCTTCTTATCCTAACAGGATATTGTTACGGAATCGTCAGAAGCACGAAGAAGAATTGTGCACGATATACTGAAAATTCCTTAGATCTTAGGGAAAATCTGCACAATCTGGCAACACCGCACCCGACGATGTGGCAACATCGCATCTGGAGTCTCGAAGGGTTCTACAGGGGGTAGTCCACATGTGCACCGCAACTATTCTAAATGGGGGCAGGGGCGTATCTCGGTTATTTGAAGTCCTAGAGGGTTGAGACTTCTCCCTTGGGGGGTTGTATCTGGCACCCTAAGATGCGATATTGCCACATCGTCGGGTGCGGTGAAGGATAGGGTCCAATTTTCAGTATATCGTGCACAATCGCTTCTAACGATTCCGTAACAATATTTTCCATTCAAGTATTCAGTGACTTTCATTGCACAGTGTGGTGGTGTTTCATCCTGCTGCCAAAGAACAGATATATTGTCCACTAAATTAATATAGTGACTTAACTTTTTAGTCAGATGAGTGGCAGTTTTAAGAAACTTTGTACATACCTATATCTTTTTATTTCGTAACTGCGTTTTTATTGTACGTTATCAGGTTGTCAAAATAAACTTTGTAATACTCAGACCTGTTGGTATAACGGGCATCTAGACTGTAATCCGTACATTATTCTGTAAGTAAACATTCATCCATATAAAAACATGTGATATGTTCAACTCCAACGACTGCGTCAAAGTTATATTTCGAAGAATGGCTCTCGACTCTAGATTCTTGCCGGTTAGTGTTTCAAAATCAATTGTCCTCTCAATGTCAACGCTTATACTCGTACGTAACATAGCTACGAATCGAGAGATCACGATTTACCGTCTTATATAGGATACTGTTACACCTGGTGATTATGCAACGCCACCTTGTGCAAAGAAACTGGTTTTGTATCTACGAGGCGGCATTTGTCTAAGAAAATGCATTTGATAATAATTCATATGGCATTTCGTTATAAATTGCAAATAAATTGAACAAAAAAACATTCCTAAACAGATACGTAAACAGAAGTATAGAAAGAGGTATGTACTCTAATAGGCCGACTGGCGTGTAATCGAGTGGCATTAAGAAAAATATTTTTCTATTAAAATATATTTCTGTATTATATTAATACATATTAATAATACTCGTAGATAGAAATAGTATCTACACCTATATTCTACTAGTAGATATATTAATAGAAATAGTATTCTACACCATGGGACTAGTGCCACTCCAGTATTTCTTTTAATTTTTAAACTTCAGCCCCCATTTAATCCCCTATTTAACCCCAGGAGCAAACACCCATGGCGTTGAATTTCGGCGAAAGTGACCACAAGTTTGATGAACACAATAAACAATAAGCAGCTCAAGTTTCAGGTTTTATCAATGGAAATGTTTGAGATAAATAAGCACGTCAGTTGATTCCCTTAGAGGGGGGTTTCGAAACACCCTGCTTCGCCTTTGGTACTTAAGTTCCTCCCATGCATAGTATCCCTGTGAAATGTCACGGTTCAAGCGCTTCCTGCTTGGGCTTTCTTGCGTTGGTTGCTGAGTCAGTAGTTGGGACAATTTGTTCGATTATAGAGCCAAATATTTTCAGATTATAAAACAAATTAAGTATAACAATTATATAAAGGAAGACAAATACACGCCTTTAAACTCCCTTCATACAAATTAATATTTGTGATTAATTATTTTGAAGTATTTCAGATTGGCTCCATTTTATCTCCTTTCGTTTCATTTCAAACCTAGAAAAAGTTATTTTTCTTTAATGTCAGACATAATTTTTTATTGCTATTATATATTTATTATAGCTTCTTAATATACCTTTTAGTGCCATGCAATTTCTTCGTACATCTCGATTATTGCAGCCATTAGAAAACCGTCCTGCCATGGTTTAATAAAGCGAGTTGGTCGATTTTCACAGAATCAAGCGCTGTCGACGGAATATATATTGCTCTAATTTTGCCAAAATTCGTCGAGGAGCTGAAAATTATACGGAAACTCGTTCGGCAAGTTTATTAATACCTACACGGCTGTCAACACTTTAAATGCTGATGCTTATTTTTGCTCTTATTGCGGCGAAAACATACAATTTTACGTTCCCAAATTTCATGTATAAAAAACTTCATATAATATGGAAATCATACGTTTAAATTGAGAAAATGGCATATTAGAATAAATATGTCTTAAGCTTGTATTATCCAGGCCAGTATGGGCAACGAATCGAAAAAAATAGTATAAACCAAAAACGAAAACAATAATTAACATTAATAGTAATAGTATTTACCGACGACCACCAAATAAGTGCTCAAAAACACACCATCTGCGATCAATATAAGATTCGTATAACGCGCGATTAAAACATCGCACACTTCCATAAGAAATACATGAGATACCGTCATGTTATCAAACCGAAGTATGACTGAATAAGTAGGTAGTATATAATACACTAATTATTAAAATGACCGCAAATATCCCATAAGAATCTGATTTTTCTGAATCTGAATCTGAATCTGAATCTGAATCTGAATCTGAATGAGAATCTGAAGTTTGGTTTGAAGATATTTTACATGGTGCATGGGAATATTGTCCTTGTTTCTATATATTCGTATTTAGCCCATTCAAGTAATTAGTGACAACATCCAAAGATGTAAAAATCAGATAACAATGCATCATCTCCCAGCTGGTTGGATCAGATTGGTTCTACCCTTCATTTGCATGAAGGGTTGTACTTCTTCTCTTAACTCATATAATCGCTTCAACATTTTGCCCTTACTAAGACAGCGAACTTCACAATCAAAATGATATATCCATAGTCCGTTTCCAAGTCCTGCAGAAATTGATGGAACTGGTGGTGATTCAAACTTAATTTAATGAACTTCACACAAGAAACAACTGTCTTCATTACATACTGTGAATTTTCTGTGATAATTCCGCTCCTGTGATAATCGTGCTCCACTTGTAGTGTCACCGTTTAACTTTGCCCAGTTCCAACAACTTCTTCAAAATTGTCTTCGTCGATTTATATTGAGAGCATGTATGCCTATAGAATCATGTTTACAACGATTACAAAAATTAAATTAAAAATTGGAACGCCTGCCACAAAAAAAATAAGTGAATAATTTATATATGTGATATAAGTGAGGTTCAGGTTCTTTAAGCGCATTTTTTTACAGAATAATGCTTTTCTATTTATGTAGAATAAAAATTAACGGAGATATAACTATTAGAAGTTTGCATTGTAGTGCAATAGTCATTTTTAAAAGTAAAATGGTTGTTGAATGGGCACTGTAGCTTCAAAATTAAGGGAGTTATGGTAAAAAAGAACGATCGCATTTTTTCGAATCATAAAAATTAATTCCACTTAATTTTGGTGTTTCATAATAATTATGAATGATCAATTATGATCAATTATTGATCATGTGTGTATGTATCGTGTATATACATACATAAATGTCAAATATTTACAATATTTTCGTTTATTTTTTTATTAATTTAGGTGGTTTTTAAGGTTGAAAATGTAGAATTCATCGTAAATAATGTTCGACAACATGAAAGAAGCTTTATTCTACATAATTAAATAAGATGTGAATCCATAAAATGCTTAAACCTGCATTTCTTCAATTTTGTTCACGAAGGGTAGTTTTCACCCCTTAAAAGCAAAAAGCACAAGTTGGGCATATGTCACTTAAAGTTAAGGGTAAGACGAGTTTAATTTTGCTCTATCTCATCTTTGAACGTATTTTGCTCTATCTCATAAAATAAAGGGGTGGGGAAGGTTAAACTTGCTTTTCTTAAAATAAGGATAACTCCGGTTTGGGTTACCGGTATTAAACATACTGATTATGAGGATTATGTAAGGATATAATTTTTGTTTAGTATGTCGTAGGATAGTTTTGTAGTATATACGATAGACTATAGGCTATAGTATATACTATATACTGTAGATTATAGGCTATAGTATATACTATATACTATAGACTATAATAGGCCTAGGTGGCAGCCTAACTTCTTTATTTGTTCTCTTAATATCTCCCGTTAGAGAAAAGATCGAAAGTTTCGGTTTGTACTGACTTTTTGGAAATTTTGTACTCTATTGAACTATGCAAAAAGAGATATGGGCTGCCATTTTAAATTTTTATGCAAATGCGGAATAACCGTTACGATGTCAAACGGCGCTCTCTAGCTACCACGGCAAAATATGGAAAAGTTTATATCGCATATTATTAAGGAATATAAGATCTCTTTTAAACGAGCCCCAGTTTGTTTAATTCCGTTAACCCAAACCAGTGTTAACCTTATTTTAAGAAAAGCAAGTTTAACCTTCCCCCACCAGTTTATTTTATGATAGAGCAAAATACGCTATTACAAAAAAAATTGCAAATTTTCCAGTGATCACAATAGCAATATTTAAAATACCTCTTCCCGTGCATATTTTCGAGAAAAATTCCGTTTTCTGATTTGCCATAACAATTGCGCCCTCTAGCGGCCATTTTTCAAAGTTGAAAATAATTTCCAGCGATTTCCCGTGGCCGATTTACTTATTAGTATTTTTTTCCTACAACCGGCGTCCATTCTTAGTTGTCCACCCTGTACTTTGTGGGACTGTACAGAAGTTAAAAGTGACTGATCCGATGGGCTTCGTTCTGAATATGGTCCTTAGGTCCTTACTAACACGACGGAAAAGAGAAATCGCTTTTAACCTCTTGTGCATAATTCTTATGAATTTAGGTTCTAGTGCGCCGGACTATAGGTTATTTAGACAATTATGAAACTGACAATCTATGAAAGTGATTGCTGAAAGCTGTCACAATCTGTGCTGTGACAATCTACTGGATTGTTTTTAAACGTGTAAAATCTTCATGAGTTGAATCATTAGTTTTCTTCTCATGAAATATAAAATTGGTGAATATTAGAAAAAAATCTCGTATGCAACACGTTGGAAAACACTATATTGTGTAATTAGCATGCTAGATACACTATAGATAGAAATCTGCTCGTTACACAGAATAGTACTTTTCCAAACTGGTTACATAGCTATTATAAATATTTATAATAAAAAAAACAGACATAAAATATACCTTATCTATTTAGGTAAGTAGTTACAAAACATAAGAAAACTTAAAAAAACATTTTAAACTATAGGTTATTATTTTTCCCCCCTCGAGCCGCCATCTTATCGTGAATAAAAAATACAAATAATTAGTTTTTTGATAACTCCACAGCAGTTGACCCAACGACGAAAATGTCTTTAACAAAGTTAAATAAGACAAAATTCTGTAAGGCAAAGGCCCCTTTTACCCACTACGGACTGGATTATAAATAAAACGAGTTAAACTTTGCCGTACCGTCATAATTTGAAAATTTTTAGGTCGTCATAACTGGTAATTGCGAAGTCCTAAATGCGAGTTGGGCTATGTAGATAATAAAATATTCTGAAATCAAGTAAAACGTGAGGATGTGAAATATCTTGAAATACTGAAAATGTAAAAGTGACAATTCCACACCACCCATCATGTGTGGGATTGAAAAATTTGAGTATAGGTATATATATATATATATATATATATATATATATATATATATATATCTATATATATATATATATATATATATATATATATATATATATATATATATATATATATATATATATATATATATATGTATATATATATATATATATATATATATATATATATATATATATATATATATATATATATATATATATATATATATATATATATATATATATATATATATATATATATATATATATATATATATATATATATATATATATATAATGCGAAATTTTTCCTAACAAATATTGCTACGCTTATAAATTAAACAATTGAATTTATTAAAGTCACAGTGATCTCGTACGCATCATTCCAGAATTCTAGATTAAAATATCACGTGAACGTTGTATACGTAGGTATACAACGCTGTTATCAGTGTTATCGTTCTAACAATTCATTATCTCCTTTGGCAAATCACAATGAAAACCAATAAAATGCAACGTAATAATTGAATTGATAAGGATCGTTATCGACAACGAGTTTTTACACCTCTGCTAATGAGCACGAATATGTATTATTACATAAAACATGTATGTTGCCGTATAATTTAATAATATGAATATAATAATATGTTGAATTATGTACAAAATAATCAGATCGAGGTGATAAATGACAATCTAGTTAATGGATTGTTGTAAGTCTTTTTGCACACGTTAAAAACCTGTAGTATCTCGATACAATAGTTTAATTAATTGGGATCAAATACGAGTACGTCAGGAATCACTGCTAGGTATAGTACAGTAAAACTAAGGGTACGGTCAGTGTAGCCGATTTCTTGCACTGGCGTATACGGACGACTTGTACGGCCGATTTTGTCGGCCATATTTGTGGTCATACAACACACGTAAAATAACCAATACTGCATCAGTTTTCATTATAAAATAGACGAATTAGTACTGTTGACAGAAACTCTTTAGTTTTTGTTTAGTTTTTAGTAGGCAGAAACTCTTTAAAAGTTTAATTCTTCTGCTATGACGCGCCAAAGTTATCTTGCCGTCCCGGTTATGATAAACTTTTATGTGAGACTTAGAAGAAATTATTATTTCAATATCAATCATTTTGCTAAAAATTCACCCCGCGAACCTTGCAAGACCTAACTCTTCTGGGGTATTGGGCCGGAAAAATCAAACTTGTTTGGTTGCGCCAGGCGATCGGCCGAACATGCCCGCGCACGCCAGTGCACACTCTGACCGTAGCTTAACACAAAAATCGACGAGACTGAAAGATTAAAAAGAAAAGTTCTCTCCAACTCCAAATGGTTCCATACTACCTCTTAGTAAGTTGTAAAAAGTTACACGACCACGAGCTTCGGGTTTTGGGGGAGGGGGTGAAAATGGTAATTTTTTTACAATTTTCCGCAAATATCTCGAAAACTACGATGCCTGGCGCAAATGTCATTCTATACGAAAACGATCTACATTAAATTTCGAACAAAAACGGCCATATACATAATTGTAGTAAAGTGAACGGTTACGGAGATATGTAGGGGGCAAAAATCACATAATTTCCCGGATCGGCGATTGTAGCTGTGTTGTTTCACCAATTTACAAAAAAGGTAAAATAGCGCCATATAAAACAGTTCAAGCTAACAAGGTGCTTCACACGAAGCTTCTTGCCTTTAATGATCCAAATGCAGTGGCTGATGCTGGAAAACAATTTTTCCTTTCCATGTTTGTATCTAAAAACACCGACGATTTAAATCATACAAGCTTTTCATATTATTTTTGCGAGTTCCTTCGCCTGGTAAATGTTCTCGATTAACATCTGAAATACCCTGTATAAGTATTTGATTAATCATGCTATGTTAGATTTATAATATTGAAACAATAGGAAGGCGCAAAACATCACTTAGTGTTATTTATAAAACGCGTTCATTATTTATTTTACTTTCAGATGGTTTCAATAGCCGATCCCTTGCGCGATTAGTATTCACTAAATTCAAAACTGAAACGTCAGTGAAAGTTTCCGGGATAATTGGAAATGTCATTACCGACGGTGCCTTAATGTCGCGTCAAAGGGTGAAACCCAGCAGACTAATTATAAAACTTATTGATGCCTGATCCTCCTCTGAAATTAACATTGAAATCGGCACAAATTTGTAACAAACTAGTTTTTACGTTAATGTATAATAATGTTTTATAACAATAGCCCATGCTATTGTTATTAAAAGGAAAAAAATCAAACAATGTTCGTGATACAACATACATGAAGCTATATTGAAACCTAGACCAGTAGAAATAGGAAAAAATTCATGGTTTTTGAAAAAAGTCTATTCACAACGATGTTTTTGAAGAAAGTTGAAGATTTTGGTGTCTAGAACATGTTGTCATAGACGCGGACTATGTTCTAGACACCAAAACCTTCAATTTTTTTCAAAAATATTGCTGTATATAGACTTTTCTTTCTCCAAACTCTATTTCTGCCGGCCTAACCCCTTTACAGTTCTAAACTTTTCATTTACAAATACGGAAGGACCAAACATAGCTGAAGACAAGGAATCAGATACATTGAAAACATTACATAAATATAAACATTCATCAGCAAGGACTTCATGGAGCAATTAGTATGGCTTGGTATTTGAACTTCCTAGAAACTGTTGCCTGAACATCAAGATAGGGTCCATCAAAGGAGACTTGACTCGCTGAAGGTTTGACAATTAAATGGAGCCACGATATTGAAAATCTGGAGTATAAATCTGCGATGAAAAGAGGCTGCACCAACAAAACCACTAAAATGCTCGAAGAATAACGTCCTAAACAACATAGTAAAAGGGGCTTTTCCGAACCGATGCAAAAACATTTTGTAATACTCTGAATGATGAATTAACAGCATAGATTAATAATTAATAATTGCATAGAGGACACATTAACATAAGTGTTATTAATTTTAATATTATTGCGCAATTGTGAAAAAAATTTGAATAGATCTGTTCGCTTGAACTTAATATATGTGAATAATCTGCCTATATTTCTGCTTAGTACCTTTCTTCCAATATCATCTGTTAAATAGCAATTTATGTCGGGTTTAGCTATTCGTCCGGAAAAAAGGGAAGTGAACTCCTTGGATTTAAATAGATTGTATTTTTCTAGCCAATCTAATTTTTTTCTCAAATCAGTTTTGTCACGTTGCTGCGTGAGCGACATAACTCTATGTGCTGTTCTGAAGGGATTGACTTAAGTCCCAAAAAATCTTCCATAGCTGTTGAAACAGGCATACAAACTGACATACCAGCTATCCATCTGGCCAAAGGTAAATTAGTAAACCCACGTCCATGGGTTAGGCGAACAGTGGTTTTTATTGACCTCATTAAATTCTGCTCAATTACCATGACGGTCCAAGTACCGGACCAGAAGTTGTTGGTTCTCCTTACAGTAAACATTCCTCCATACACAAATTGTTCATAGTTTTCAGGACTCATATTATGTAGTTTCTGAATCTGTTGTAAATAAAGATGGGTAGTTTTGAATAATATCACTTGCATGTATCTCAAAACCTATAGTAGTTTTTGAGATACATGCAATAATTTAAAAAAAATTAAATGGCGACAACTTTTTTACCATTTGCCATTGTCAGAATCTACGAGACATTTAGTATATCATTTGGGGTATGTTCTCCGTATGTTCTCATTGGTAAACATTTGTATTTTTTTTCCGACGTTGGACTTAAATTCCGACAACTTGCCTACACTATTAGGAGAAGCTACAACATTTATCAACAATCAAAGTTAGTCAAGCCAACGGGTATTACGCGAAATCTATACCTACAAGCCATTGGCAATGTTAAAGGTAATAGAATATTTGTGAAACTCACGGATCGGAATGTATTAATAGGCACTGACTGAAGGAACAAGAAAAATACACATTTAATGTTACCTTTGTTAGAATTACTTGCTTCGTTTAATTCAAAATACGAACGCAACATTATCTTTATTATGATATGCCAATATTATCAACAGTTTACTATTTTATGTTAATGTTCATCGTTTGTCGAAGTTTTTCCCATCATTAATACAGTAGGATGAAGAAATTGCAAATTTGTCTTTCGAAACTTATATATTATGTAGCAAATTATTTGTCGCACGATTTTATAATTGAGCATATTACTTACCGGGATGTTTAAATATGCCGCCGCGCCGCCGTAATTTACAATCTACACCAAAGCCTTGCCAGACTCGGCTGATGCTCGTCAAGCGGGCTCAATTCGGTACCCTCGAAAGTGATTTTGTGGTGATTATATCTTGGTCAAGAGCCAAGAATTGTCGTAGAAAAAAATCGCAAACGGCGCTTTAAATCTCTACTTGGAACTTTGAGTAGCAAACATTTTTTCATTGTATTTTCGATTAGTAGGAAACCTAAATCTAATACATCTAACAATTTCAAAATTTTTGAAAATTTTGATACGCTGCACTGAATCTACTGATATTTTTTTTAAACACGACTTATACATATCATTATGGAGTATAGCTTTCCGAATTCGCTTTTTTCACAGCTCTGTAGGAACGATCATTTTGTCCCATAGTCCCATATAAAAATTTGAAGGCAAATTACTGTCAAGCTAGATCAAGAATCGTTTTTATTGATTTTCCACAAAAGAACATAAATGAAGATTGTACGTTTTGATACTAAGCCTATACTAAAAGATTATTTAAAAAAATATTAGAAATGTAATTTAAAAAAATCAGTTAAAACAAAAAAGAGCTAATGAATTAATAAAAATATCAATTAATGACTTGACATTTTAAATTAATTACATTCTTCTGCTTCCTCGATATCTTCCTCGCTTTGGCTCTCATTTTGTTCACAATACTTGTATTCGGTATCATCTTAGTCGTGGCTGTCGTCATTATCTGCAACGTTCTCTTGCTCTCGTTCTCGTTCTGCGCACACAGAGACCGAGCTGCCTCTGATGGGGTTCTCCTGTAAAAAAAGTTTATTTTTGAATCAATTGTGAAATTATTATTCTTTAAAAAACTTTGAGTTTAAAAAAAAATAAATTTTAAATTGGCAATTCAAGATTTTCCTAGACTCATGCGGCATATTGAAGAGAGTCTAAGTCAACTTGGACAGTTTTCGCTACGCGCTTAGGTAGTTTTCATGGCAACAAACACATGTATGATAGCGCGGAAACATATCGATAAATATCCCGGTCTCTAGTTATATTGTATATGATAATTTTCTATTTCTGGAATTTTGAAAATGCCGCCATACTCATTTTCTAATTTCATAAATCAGCCAGACTTATTTTTAATTATAGGGTGAAGTGGGGTATACGTAATCATGGGCCAAATGTAATCAGGCCCTCTGTATTTTTTTTTATAAAGTTTTGGAACTTTTTTTGTCCAAAATTCGAAAATATCGCCCCTTTTATACCCACATTACTTTTTATTAACCTCTTTTAGGTCCAGTTTTGTATTTACTTTTTATTTTAATTTGACTGCGTATATACTAATTTGGTGAGTGTCTTTTACGATTTTTAACTCCCTGTTACTACCGCAAATATTATTATGTACTTGTAATATTTTGCTTTCCTAGGTAATTTTCAACCAGGAATCTGATTCTGCTGTCAGATTTGGATTTAGATATTAACAAAAAAATTATAGCAGCCACTACATTTACCCCACCGAAATGCGCATATGGAGTGTAAGCGCGAGAATGGGGTAAATGTAATCACTGATTACATTTAAATATTAATGAAAAATCCTATTGTATCGAGCTCTTCAGACGAAGATGAACCGGAAATGTTATGTTAATCAGGCGAAGCCACCTTTGAGGCTTGTGCAAAACGGTTAGAGGAAGATGAAAAAGCATTAAAAGATATGACGATTTGATATGAAGAAAACTTGAAGTTGAAAGCTGGGTTCTGGTCTCATTCAAAGGAAAGAAAAGTATACTTTTCTATGTTGGTCAAATAACAGCGTTCGATGAAGAATCGCAACCGACCATTACTCGCATAATTCAGTTTTTCACTGGTCTGAACAAGAGGACCATCACACAGTGGCTGCATCAGATATAGATCTATTTTTACCAGAACCCATTTTAGTACGAAGAGGAAAACTAATTTTTCCAGTAATCTTTACCCCATAATAAAACGTAAAATAAAAAAAATGCATTTCACATTCTGTTTCGCTCAAATACGTACATAATATACTTTCTTCACAAACATTTCAGTTTTATTCCATATAATTGCCCCACAAAAAAGTTTATAACCTCCTTATAAATTAAGATATCAAACTCATTTTTTTTGTTCCAACCAGAGTTTTTCATACTATATTACACTTGATCCATACGCACAGTAGGCATATGGCAGTTACGAGCCGTGATTACACTTGCCCCATTAGCACGGGCAAGTGTAATCAACCAGCATGTTTTGTTTTATTGTAGTTTATAAAAAAATAAGCCCGGTAAAAAATAAATAGATATGACATTGATTTAACAATGAAATAAACTGTCTTCTACAAAAGAAATGAAACCGACATCCCTTTTGGTTTTCTTGTTACAAAAGTTTAAAGTGCAAGTATCGTGATTACACCCCACTTCACCCTACTTCCAGATAATATCAATTTGTATATTAAGTTTCAAATATGTAAAAATAAGAGTTAGACAGCGAAAAATCGATTTCATTTTCCACTACAGCCAGATTTACTTCCCTCAACTTCTAGCTTATCATCAGATTGCGTTTTTATTAAGTTTTATGATCTACTTTAGACTTTAGTAAAACTAAAAGATTTATAACGGAAAAAATAAGTCCACTATTTGTTATTTTCATCTTTGCAACCCATCGAAAAAATTTTGCCCGACTCAAAACTGGTTGCTTAATATCACTAATTGAACAATCGATTCGATATTCATCAACTAGTAAAATAACCATCAAGAAAATTCACTGCCTCTCGTACTATTACTAATATTTCTTTAATAAACATCATACGTCATACTAAGTACTTGCTAAAGTAGTTATGAAAGATTATAATGACTATATGATTAGATTCAAATAAGATTGTTTTGTTAAAAAAGTTTGACAAACTCAAATTCCAATATCGATTAAAGTGTCGAGGTAGATGTAATAGTATCAATCGGTGATCGACAGACAGCAGGCGACAAAGATACCCAACGCCTGGCAATCAATGCGATATTTTCATCGAGATTCTCTTTGGGTAACTTTCTATATAAAGTCAATTACAGTGAAATTTGAGGATATGCCACGGTTCATTTGGCATTATCACAGCCTCTTACAGACGTATACGCTTGAATAATCGAAAATTTTCTGTTGATTTATGTATATAAAAACAAAACTAACAAACGACCCAGCCGGAAACGACCGTTTAGATGTTTTTACCACACTGGATTATATAGAGCTAACGAACTGAAAATGGATGGTTTAAGTTGGTTGATCGCCGTAACAGAACATGCAATTTTATTGTTATGGGATTAAAATACTCTTCTCTGATTTCTGGAAGAGAATCGCAAGAATCTTGCTCTCATTGGAAAATACCATAAAAAATGAGCTAAAATAATTCTGTTGAACTCACAGGCGAGATTCGTTTATCAGCGATATAGTATCTGATATTCCGAAATGTCCGCAAGTCACGTGATCTAAAATATAGCTAATATTGATTACGGAAAAAAATCCGCCAGGTCCAGAAACCTCAGAAATCGATCACCTAACTGTTTATATGTATACTCTACTAAAATTAACCTATGACTTTTCACACCTCTACTTTAAAACCAATAAGATGCTTTATATTGACTCGTTACCATGGCAACCTGAAAACTTTTTCCAGGCGAGGTGACAAATAAGCGGAAATTTTTTGACAGTTGAGCAGGTAAACATATATTATATGATCTACACATTGCCATCTTATCTATTTTCTTTACAACCACTAAATAATAATGTACTTGTTATTAATACGACATAATTATATAGGATACATTTTTTTATTTATTATTCTCTATAAAGTTTAATTTAACATAAAATACAAATTCCACTATAGTAAAATGTCAAATTTGATTTATACTTGGGGTGTGAAATTTTGTTTTTTTAAGAAAATTATCCCTCGTCACCGAGTGAGGGAAAATATTCAAAATATTCGTGATCTCAAAAAAAATTACGAAAATAATTTTAGCTCTTGTGATATTATAAGTGAAAATTCCCCACATATATTTTACAACCAATATGATGCTTTAATTTTCCATCGTTGTTACCATGACAACCATAAATATTTCCGGAAATTGTTGCCTGAAGTGTTGCTTCCATGCACTTACTTTTGATATTTATTTTAACTAGTATTACATCTTGGCCTTCTCTGATATTGTGTATCTTCTTTCCCAAAACAAAACATTTTAATACACTACAATACACTGCATAGCGCCAACTAACTAAACAATTAACGTCAAATGTGAGAACTGTTTAAATAAAAATAACAAATCAGCAATCAGTATGACCTCTACAATTTTGATCCTAGTAAGAGAATGGAAAATCTATTAGATCGTTTTAGTCAAATGATATGGCGGAAAGTGACATAAGAATTATGCTCTAAAACTGAATTCTTTTAGAGTACATCTCGGTTGAATAAGAAATGAAAAACCCTTTTTAAGTTAACCGCTACACGCGCCAATTTCAAAAGCGCTAAACAACTGCTGCTCAAGCGCAGGACCGTATTAGGTATTTATACTAATTTGGTGTTTGTTCAATTATACGTAAGGTACACTTAAGTCACATGTGCCTATTCACAACACCAGTCACTTTAATATTAATCGATTATAAAAAATTACTTATAATAAAATCACTTAAAAAGTCGCGATTTGCTAATCGGGTGAACGCAAAGATATGCACCTGAACGAACGAATGCCCAAACAACTGATATAATACTGCCCTGTTTCTCAATCTAGGTCATTACTTTTGTGGATTCTCTTTATCTAACATGCGAAGTGCTTGGAGTACTATTTATCTAACATGCGAATACTGTCGGCGTCCTGTGATATTTTATATATTTCCTATATTTAAGAGATGCACTGTACTTGGTTTCATAAATAGCTACAGATACTCAAATATAACCCATTTATTAGGGACAGAGTTCAACTAGAAATCCTTAAAACAACCGACATGCTCGTTATAATAGGTTTGTTCCAAATTACGTTAAAACCGCACAGCGGACGATCACGCGCTTGCGCAATACGAATGAACTGTTCCATTTTGATATTTACCATGCATGAGACGAAATGGATGCAGCATGCGTTCCAACTTATTGTGTAGATCCTACACGAACCAGTTCGCGTATTTCTATACACGGCTCTGAGCAAATACTGTTCGCACAATACATGGCTTGAGTTTGCGCAATAGTGTCATCTGGACGGAAACTCACATCGCCGACAATTTTCATGTCAAATGTTTCGTGTTTTTACATGTCACCAGCGGCAGCAGCAATGAGGGTTATATCGGAGACAGAGATTTTTCTGAAATGTCAGACGGTGATTTGAATTTATTGAAATAAAACAAAATAAGGAGAACTAGTTGCGTAAAATTGCATTTAAAATTAATGGATTTCACTCTAAATATTTTTTTTATTTTGGAAAATCAGGTGCAATAATTGAGTCTTAATATCGCGACAGGTGTGTCTTCGTTTTTCAGTTGTTTTGATTTGCATAGTGCCCAATTTACTTTTATATTTTGACGGAATATTCTCCAATTTCTAAAACAAGTTTGATTAATCAATTTTTTAGATCACCTTCTTTAATGTTCGCGCCTATTTATTTTTGGGGTCATCTGTTGTTTTGGCGATATTTGGCGACTAGCACGTATCGCATGAAGGCTGCTTTTATATTTATGCATTGGGCTTGTTTTTAACGTTTATTGACAATAAATTTTCAAAAAGGTTCGTATTTTCTAACAATAAACATAATACATATATCAGCGGCAATGATTCCGTCCAATTTTCACAATATAACCTAAAAACCACGTAGGTATTCTGTGCTAAAAACTTAAAACCACAAATCACTTTGTACCAACACAAAGCCTTTCCAACCCCTTGGCGATTTGTACCATCCGTAGGACGACACAAAATTCGCGCCTGCGCACGAAACCGTTCACGTACGGTACGATGTACTATGCAAACATTGGTCAGAACAAACCTAATATTTACTTATATATTTGTATCGACTGATATGAACCTTCTGACTCAACAGAGCACAAAACGCGCAATTATCATTCTGCATAGGTACTTCTCTTTTTGTCAACACCGTTACTCATTATAATAACAGTGAAAGGCTGTAAATATAAACAAGTTTCAGAGAATCGTATCTTTTAAACGCGTCTTTTATTCCATGTAACAGTGTTTAGCGATATTATTTACTATTCAGTGTACGGCTTGGCCTTCGAACATTGTAAGGTGTAATTTTATATAAATTTTATGGCTAACAATATCGCATTGATTTGATTTATTTATGCAGGTTATTAGCAGGTGTTTTTCTTTCACGTAAAAGGTAAAATTGCTACATCGATTGCAAAAAATGGTTTTAATGCTTCAATGTACAATTATTACGCTAAGGATTCATAAGGTAGGTATTAGTCCACGTAAATTACTTTTTAGGAGAAATAATTTATAAAGAAATTATTTTTGGGGTATGAATTCTCGAAAGTATTGGGAATAAAGATTCGATGAGTTCCCATCTCTTGCAATGTTGGAAAAATCCCTAGCGGCGATTGTACGCGCCTATTTCCCGTAAACCGTTCTTCGGACCAGAAAAAAGTATAAGAATGAAAAGATTGTCATTAAATTTAACACAAAAAAATCCTATTGACTCTTGACCTCTTGGTTATATTTACCAAATAATTACCAAAAATACCACTGACTGCGAAATATTGGCATGCCGATTACCGCTAATAATTACAAATTTACGTAATGTACTCGTAGATTGGGATAGGTCGTTCTGTTAAATAGTTGCAGCAAAGCTCACTCACAGTATACTTTGTGTCGGTTAATCTATTCCTGTCAAAAAAATCCATTAGCGCTATGTGAATACCGGGTGGTCCGGTTTTAGTGTCACATAAAATAGCACTTCATCACATCAATATATCCATGTAATTAAATATTTAACATTCATTTGAAATTTGCTTCATGAATCATAATATGCTTCATGAATGTTTTAACATTTATTTAAGAATAATATGGATATTTTAGGTACATACTTATATTACAAGTAATACAGATGAACTTATTCCAAAGGAATCCTAAATAAGTAGTAAATACATATTCTGAACCTTCTGCAGGACTTTCAGAGTGAGTTTACCATTTTTGTCCTAAAAACTTCCTAAAACGGAAATATCTATTGCAAAATTCGTAAAATTAGACAAATTAAGTAGTACCTAGTTCTTTTCACATCTTATAATAAGTACAGGTAGAGACAGTACAGGTATAAGAAGAATATGACCACAGGCTACTTCTCGTGAGTCTGTGGTATGATAAACATAACCTATGTTTTGTTGGTAGGTATTGTGATGTGAGGATAGTATATAGTCCTATATCACATCACGACAGGTTGCGAAATTAAATGCAATTGAATTGAGAATTAATACATGCATTTGCAAAGGATCTGTTTTGTAACACATTTTATGCTAAAATCTGCTGCTACTTTGCTATTATGTACGGCTGCTATTTTTATATGCGAATATTCTCTCAACCTCCCGAAAGGAATATTATTTTTTAGATATCCATATAATATCACAGGAATATCTTTCTTCTAACGGATTATTAATAGAATATTCGTTTTAATTTACATATTAATAGAACATAATGTTGAAAATATTACAGGAATATCCAAATGAGATTATGTAGAAAAGAGCGGTACCATCGCTCTTTACCCCTAAGCTCGGATCGCAGCGAACCATTCCAATTTTGTTGAAGCCAGGCCGTGCGTTCTGCTCCTCATTGTCAGCGATTAATTTTTCGTATAACAGGTTAAGTTGGGCGGGAAATTGCTGCTTTGGAATTGCTCTGTTCACTCTACTTTCCTTTCTCCAGGATTCCAAAACATTTCAGTCTACGGGACAACTTAAACTCTCGATGCTCAACATGAGTAAATGCTG